>SJYV01051764.1:1187164-1211920 GCA_006410875.1 Neotragus pygmaeus
GTCCATCCTAAAGGAAAGCAGTCCTGAATATTCATTGGAAGGACTGATTTTGAAGCTGAAACTCCAATACTTTGGCTACCTGATGCAAAGAACTGACTCACTGGAAAAGACCCTGATGCTGGGAGGGATTAGGGGCAGGAGGAGAAGGGGACGACAGAGGATGAGATGGTTGGATGGCATCACCAACTCAATGGACATGAGTTTGAGTAAACTCCAGGAGTTGGTGATGGACAGGGAGGCCTGGTGTGCTGCAGTCCATGGGGTCACAAAGAGTTGTACACGACTGAATGACTGTATTGAACTGAACTGAACTGAAGGTGAAAGAGGAGAGTGAAAAAGCTTGCTTAAAACTCAACATTCAAAAAACTAAGATCATAGCATCCAGTCCTATCATTTCATGGCAAATAGATGGGGAAAGAAAAGAAAGAGTGGCAGACTTCATTTTCTTGGGCTCCAAAATCATTGTGAATGGTGACTGCACCCATGAAATTAAAAGGCACTTGCTTTTTGTAAGAAAAGCTATGACAAACCTAGACAATGTGTTAAAAAGCAGAGACATCACTTTGCTGACAAAGGTCTGTGTAGTCAAAACTATGGTTTTTCCAGTAGTCATATATGGATTTGAGTGTTGAACCATAAAGAAGGCTGAGCACCAAAGAACTGATGCTTTCAAGCTGTGGTGCTGGAGAAGACTCTTGAGCCCCATGGACTGCAAAGAGATCAAACCAGTCAATCCTAAAGGAAATCAACCCTGAATGTTCATTGGAAGGACTGATGCTGAAGCTGAAGTTCTAATATGTTGGCCACCTAATGTGAATAACTGACTCATTAGAAAAGACCCTGATTCTGGGAAAGATTGAGGTCATGAGGAGAAGGGTGCGACAGAGGAAAAAGTGGCTGGATGGCATCATTGACTCAATGGGCGTGAGTCTGAGCAAACTCCAAGAGATGGTTAAAGACAGGGAAGCCCTGGAGTGCTGCAGTCCATGGGGTTGCAAAGAGTGGGACGTGACAGCGACTGAACAATGAATGACAACACAGATGAGGACACTGAGGCTCAGAGATGATGTAACTTGCCTAGGAGGAGGCAATGGCAACCCACTCCAATGCTCTTGCCTGGAGAATCCCAGGGACGGGGGACCCTGGTGGGCTGCCGTCTATGGGGTCACACAGAGTCAGACATGACTGAAGTGACTTAGCAGCAGCCTAGGATTAAAGAACCAGAGAGTTGATTAAACAGCCAGGCAGAGTGCTCTGAATTTCTCCACTCCCTACTCCTACTGAGCTGTCATATCTGACCTTCTAGCCTCTCTTTAGTCTGGAAACTTCTCTACAAGATGAAGTCTGGCTTTAGAAGCCAAGTCTACCCCTATGAGAGTCACTGACAGTCCCATTCCTCCGAATCCCCAGGGAGGCAAATGGCCACATATGCATCCTGTGTATTCTGGAGGGCTATAGGTTTAAGATAATCTCAGGGAGGCAATAAAGACAATGGAAATAAAGCTAATTAAAGAGCACCCGCTAATCATGGGATCCTGTGTCAGAAAACTTGCATCTGCTGGGGTTGCTAAGTGGCATGAAGGTGGAGAGAACCTGGCTGGCAAGGCCTCATCCTACTGCTGACGCGTCACCGCGGAGTGGAGGGACAGATGGTGGCCCAGACAAGAGACGAATGTAAAAGACAGATTAGACATAGGAAATTGTGTACTCCATATTTTATTTAAAAGTCAGTCACTGGGAAATGGCTACCCAGTGATGCTACCAGTAGCAGTTAAACTCTAACGTGGCATGGTGTTGGCAGGAGCCAGGACTCAGGGGGTTAACGCCGTGGGGTTTTATTCCTGAATTCATGGCTGCCTGGCTGTGTGGCTTAAATTCAGTTGGTTAACTTTTCCGGACATCAGGATCCTCCTCTTGAAAACAGGAGGGATAATAATCTACCTATGGCTGATGGTGTCACTGATCCCAACTCTCCACTTTTCCCTCTATCCATGAACAGTGCCACGTGACTTAGCAGAGTCCACCTCAATGTGGGCAGGGCATATGCCCCTCATGCTAGAGCTTGGGTCTGGCCACATGACCTGCTTTGGCCAAAAGGATGAGCTGGAAGTGTTGGCATGCCAGTTCTGAGCCCACTTCTCAAGATATGTACCTTGCACAGTTGCCTTTGCCAGGGAAGAAATATGCCTGGCCAATTGGTCCTAAGAGGAGGATATAAGACTCAAGGGTAGGGAGGAGCCTGGCTTCCTGGATCACACGTGGAGGACAGCCTCCACCATCTAGGAACACCTGCCAAGGATTGTGTCGTGGCTGTGAAACACGTCTCTCATGATGAGCCACTGTACAGGGGTCTATTTGCTGAGCAGCAAGTGCATCCCATGCTACCTCACTGGCAGGCCAGTCCCTGCACCCCTTCCTGAGCCAGCCTTTGTTTCACCAACCTTAATTTTCCCCCACAGTCACCCAAGCTGGACACCATGGGGCTTTGTGCTCTCACCTGGCTATGACTTTCTGGACCTCAGACTGTGAGCTCCCTGAAATCCGACCTCGGAGTAGGAAAGATGCTAGAAAAGATGCCCTAGAAAAGATGCTCTAGGGCAATGGGGGGATGATGGAAGAAGGGTCTGTGGGTGCTGAGGACAGAGTGGATCTGAATCCTGTTTCCTCACACCACTGCTAGAGCCCAGAGGTGGAGCACTTCATGTTGTGTCTAAGCCATGGGGATCCCAGGCTAGGGCGCGTGCATTCAGAGCCCATTCCTTGTATCGGCAGAGGCTTTGTCTATAGTCTGATGGTGGGCAGGGACTGCCACAGCACCGGTACCCGCATATGCTTGAGTACTGACTGCAAAGATGAGCAATCACTAGGAAAGTAGTTTCTTCTCCCTTGCCCTCAACACACATTTTAGGGTACCTCAGGGAGCATCTTGCTTTAAGAAAACTGACATACGCTCTTGCCAAATAAAATTTGTATTCAAGAAAAAAAGAAAAAACCAAACATGACACATGGAGATTGGCACTTATCCAAATGATCAGTAGTTATCTTCACCAATCCTTGAGCACCCACTCGGCACCAGGTGCGTTTGCTATGACCTCAGACCCTAATGGTGGCCCTGCAGGGACAGGAGGTTCAGGAAAATGAAGAATTCCCATGCCCACAGGCTCTGTTAGAGTCCTGAATGTCAACCCGTTTGGCAAGTTGGTGTTTATGAAAAACAAAAACTTAAATACCCCAGAGTGGCCCTGCCTAAAGAAATCCCTTTCTAGAACTCCACGTGACAACCTTCCTTCTCCAAGGTGGGGTAGAATGAAAAGGAAGGAACCCCACTTTTCCAAGATGTTGTCTTTTCCTCCACCCAGTTATCTCCACTTTGATCTCCTCTACAATCTCCCCTCCTCCCTTCTTCCACAAGGAATTAGGATGGTCAAATCCACCAAAACTAGTTCTGTTTTTCCATGTCTTCAAGGAAGTCTCAGTTTTGCTCCTAAGACCATTAAAACTGACTGAATCAGGCCCACTCAGATTATATAGATGACTTAAAGTCAATTGATTATAGACTTCAATCACATTTATACAATGTCTTCATATCACCCAGATTAATGTCTGAATAATTGGCACTATCATCTAGTCAATAATTTGACACATCAAACCAACCATCACATACCTCCTTGGTAAATCCCTGTGGCATCCTCAAGTTGGGTGCTTGTTGACCAGACCATACTGTCAATGTGAATCAGTCATGGCTTTTTCAGTTGGATGAACTTAATCAAAAGAATGGATTTGTTGGCTCCCATATCCCAAAAGGGCAGGAGTTTTGTTGGAAACACCCCAGGCTAGGCCCTCAGCACAGCCTAGACTCTCTTTTGCGGCCATTCATCTGCTTCTATCTGGATGTTGGCTTGATTTTGTTCCTTTTACTCTGTCCACAAGTCTTAAACCATGGCCCCAGTAGTTCTGGAAGCATATCTTCTTTATTAGGTCAAGGGAAAAGTCTCACTGGCCAAGCCTAGGTCACAGAGGGTGGGGTCTGTCAACCATGGGGAGCAGGCAGATAGTACATGCAGGGACACCAGCAGGAGGCTGTAAGCCAGGCAACTGCCCAGGTATGCACAGCTCTGTACCTTCCAAAGTATGGTATGTGAGCTTCCAGATGTTTCTAGAGCATACATGGAACATTCTACAAACTTCGAATTCCGTGGGAACGAAGCCCGCCCTCTTTTAAGTGTCCCTTAAGCTTTCTGATAGCTTCAAAGACAAGCTCCACTTAGTTCTCATCATGTCTATAATGCTCCTGTCCCTGAAAAAAATCTCTCAGGCTCAGTTCCTCTGGCAGGCAAGAATTTAATTCATTACTTTACTCTAAATGCATTTACTTACTTATATTTAGTTATTTATGGCAAGAGATGATAGTTTTCCATTTAGAGTAGTGACAGAAAGTTTCCTTTTACAAAAACATTTAGTAAAAAGTGAGCCAGGCTAGAGAAAAATATTAAGTAAATAATAATAGATGGTGCATGGAGACAGGAAAAATTGTGTCTAAGGATGGGATGGACTTAAGCGTTATATTGGGTGATGGCCTTGGCTTTGATATTAGACACTCAGAATTTAAATCCAGGTCACATTCACTATGTAAATCTGGGCAAGCCACTGAAACTGAGTTTCATTTTCCTTATCTATAAAATGAAGATGGTAATAATAATCATCAAACTTCATAACTCACTTTATCCAACCCCCTTAGGGTCAGGTGTATTTAGGAATTCAGAAATTCTCAAATGTTTAGAGTACCACATACCTTCTATTACCTGCAGAACTTAGGCAGCACCACATGACCTGGCACACTGAGCACTGAATTTTGTGTTTTTCGTTGTTGTTGTTTTAAGTCTACACATTGCACCAATCCTGGGCAGATTTTTCAGCCTAATGCGTTTGCTACAAACTTGAAAATAAAAACTTTCATATTCCAGAGGTTTGGAACAAGACTAGTGAGACTAAAAGCACCTTAGTCAAGCCCATGCAGCCCTATAGGAGCTGCAAGGAGCCATCAGAGCAGGGGAGGGAGGGTTTAGAGATAGCAGGAATGAAATGTGCACCAATGCCAAGAGAAATTATAAAGAGATTATAAAAGCTTCCCAAGATTTCTCAGAAATCTCCTCCTCCCATGACCTATTCTTTCCCTTCCTCCTTCTCCTCCACCTCCTCCTCCTCCTCTTCCTCTTCCTCCTCCCTCTTCTTCCTATTCTTGGTCCTCTTCCTCCCATTGCCCTTGCTGGTGATCAGCCTAGGAGTGGACATGTGACTAAGTTATAGCCAATGAGATGTGAGGGGAGATCTGTTGAAATGCTTCTGTAGATGTCTCTGTGCCTAGATGTGATACCTGGTGCAGGGGCAGCCATTTTAGGGTCGTAATGGGAGGTAGGCTGCAGGTGAAAGCCACACAAAGAAAGCCAGGGTAGAGAATTGATCTCACATAGCCACTGATCACACCAAACTTGGACTTGCCTACCTCTGCACTTCCTATAAAAGATAAAGAAAACCTATTATAATTTTAGTCACTTCGAGTTGGAATTATATGTATTGCAGAAGGGCATTAGTTTGGATATTAAAGGAAAGTATAAATCTCGAAGGTGAGAAAATGTGAAGAGTCACAAGTTATAAGAAGGCCTATAAGCAAGGTTGGATTTTAAGGGCTTCCCTGGTGGCTCAGACAGTAAAGCATCTGCCTCCAGTGTGGGAGACCTGGGTTCGATCCCTGGGATGGAAAGATCCCCTAGAGAAGGAAATGGCAATCCACTCCAGCACTCTTGCCTGGAAAATCCCATGGATGGAGGAGCCTGAAAGGCTATAGACCACAGGGTCGCAAAGAGTCAGACACGACTGAGTGATTTCACTTTTCACTTTATTGTAACAGAAGGGAAAGGACCAGGGCACAACTTTTGAAAGAATGACATAGCCTGAGGACACAATATAAACCAATTAGAATCAAATGGTACCAAGATGGCAGCCAAGACTAGACCTTGATCCTCAATCAGCAAGTGAAATGACACACCCAGAGGTGCCATGACAGTTCTGAAGCACTGTTAAAAGACCAAGGAGTGGGCAGAGGCTCAAATCCTGGAAATCTCCACCCCTTCCCAAAAATAGTTGGAATAATCCTCCCACTCATTAGCATATGAAATTACCCAGCCTATAAAAACTAACCACACCACATTTCAAGGCTGCACTTGTCCTCTACAATGACCCACACTTTGTCTGTAGAGTATGCCTCTCTCTAAATCTGAATAAATCCACTTATTACCTATCACTTTGTCTCTCACTGACTTCTTTCTGCAATAAGACATCAAGAACCTGAGCTTCATTAGGTCCTGAAACCAGGAACCATGGGTTTTGGCTGGGTTTGAGTCCCAGCCATGTGGGTTCAAGTCCCAAAATGGGTTTTGGCTGGTTTCAAGTCCCAGCTACGTGGGTTCAAGTCCCAAGCAGGGTTTTGGCTGGGTTCAAATCCCAACTACGTGGGTTTGAGTCCCCAACTGGGTTTTGGCTGCGTTCGAGTCCGAGCATATGGGTTCAAGTCCCAATCTGAGGTAAACAGTTTCAATATCAGATAGATGACATGGGAAGGTGGAGGGGGACAGTGAGAGAGCTGGTGTGGGCTTGATTGTGAGGATAGGTTCATGAAAGAGTTTGGCAAACTTCCTAAACTTCACTAAAAACTTCATGGTTCCATTTTTGTATTCTCAGTGGAGGGCAAATAATTAAGCTCGAGTCTAGAGTCCCTTAAATTCCTTCCCAGGATCATAGATGTTCCCTCTACCAGGAAAGAAATCTAGGCTGAGCAGTCAGGAAGATTCTAGGTAGACGCAAAGCCTCAGCAGTGTTTCGGGCCTGTCTGGCCTTCAACGTGTGATTTTGAGAGTTGGAAGCGCGAAGATTATAACTCAGAATGGCACGCGGGTGTGAAGCCGGCTGCCTTGCCAGCTATTTGCCTGTATTTAAAACACATATGGGTGATATTTTTAAATATCTTTGCTGTGTGATTGAAAAACATTGCAGTTGCTACTTCATGGACGTGGGTTTTTATGCAAACCCAGGGATGGAATGATGAGTGTATGTTGTACCTACGTGGGCTTTGCTGGAGAGAAGTAAGGACAGAATGGCACAGCCTGCCTAAATGTCGGGCAGAGAATTGGGGCTGGGCCATTCAACATTTAACTTGGGTGTGGGGGCTGCTGGCAAAGCTCCTTGGTTTTCTTTCTTTACATCCCTTCCAACTCTCCCTCCAAAGGGTTTGGGTGAGGCTACTCCCCCAGCTCTGGGAATGGGCATGTGACCCAGACTGGCCAATTAGGTCACTCCAACCCTTTGGAGAAGGAAATGGCAACCCACTCCAGTGTTCTTGCCTGGAGAATCCCAGGGACGGGGGAATCTGATGGGCTGCCGTCTATGGGGCTGCATAGAGGCGGACACGACTGAAGCGACTTGGCAGCAGTAGCAGCAACCCTTTAGGCCCAGTGATTGGTTAAGTCCTTAGCTCACGTCCTAAGGCAAGTCAGTGAAACTCAACTGTGAGACTCTTAGGAACTACTGGGAAAGAATCACTTCCCTCTTGCTCTTGTTGCTGAGCTGAGAGGAGGTATACCTGGGGCTGCCTAAGGCCATTTTTGTCACCACCTGGGGAAAGCCTGATGGAAATAAAGCCAAGATAGGGGAAAAAAGCCTGAGAGATTAACAGAATCTTGGACCCCGACATGCCTGAAATCTAAGATTAGACTTCTTTGGTTGCACTTAGAAAAAATTTGTCGTAAACTCTATTTAAGGGACTTCCCTGGTGGTCCAGGGATTAAGAATCTGCCTTCCAATCCAGGGGATGTGGGTTCGATCCCTAGTCAGGGATCTAAGATCCCACATGCTATGGAGCAACCAAGCTGTGCACCACAATGACTAAGCCTGTGCCACAACTAGTGGTTGCCCACACGGTGCAACTACTAAGCCTACGATGACTGAGAAACTCACACACTACAGGGAAGAGTCCACAAGCCCCAAGGAAGACCCAACACAGCCTAAAATAAATAAATATTACAAAATACATATATATTTAACATAAAATGTCATTTTAGCCATTTCTAAATATACAATTCAGTGACATTAATTATAAGCACAATGCTGTGCAACCATCATCACTATCTTTTTCCAAAATCTTCAATCCCCAAAGAAAAACTCCGTACTTATTAAGCAGTAACTTCCCATCCCACAATAAGATTCCTAATTTAAAATATGGACTTCCCTGGTGGCTCAGATGGTAAAAAATCTGCCCACAATGCAGGAGACTTGGGTTCAATCTCTGGGTCAGGAAGATCCCCTGGAGAAGGGAGTGGCTATACACTTCAGTATTTTTGCCTGGAGAATTCCATGGACAGAGGAACCTGGGGGGCTACAGTCCATGGGGTCGCAAAGAATGGGACAAGACTGAACGACTAACACTTTCTTTTTTAAAGTGTGTGTGTGTGTGTGTGTGTGTGTGTGTGTGTGTGTGCATGTGTGCGCTAAGTCACTTCGATTGCGTCCCATTCTTTGCAGTCTTACAGACTGTAGTCCACCAGGGTTAGTCTGACTTCTCTTGCTTAGCATAATGCATTTAAGGTTCATCCATGTTGTTCAGTTCAGTTCAGTTCAGTTCCTCCGTCGTGTCCAACTCTTTACGACCCCATGGACTGCAGCACACCAGGCCTCCCTGTCCATCACCAACTGCTGGAGTTTACCCAAACCCATGTCCATTGAGTTGGTGACGCCATCCAACCATCCTCTGTCGTCCCCTTCTCCTCCTGCCCCTCCTTTCCCAGCATCAGAGTCTTTTCAAATGAGTCAGCTCTTTGCATCAGGTGGCCAAAGTATTGGAGTTTCAGCTTCAACATCAGTCCTTCCAATGAACACCCAGGACTGATCTCCTTTAGGATGGACTAGTTGGCTCTCACTGCAGTCCAGGGGACTCTCAAGAGTCTTCTCCAGCACCACAATTCAAAAGCATCAATTCTTCAGCGCTCAGCTTTCTTTACAGTCCAATTCTCACGTCCATACATGACTATTGGAAAAACCATAGCCTTGACTTTGTTGACAAAGTAATGTCTCTGCTTTTTAATATGCTATCCATGTTGTTGGCACATCAGTAATTGTTCCTTTCTATTGCTGAGGAGTAAATACATTGTATGTATCCATTCACCAGTCTATCTCATTCACCAGTTGAGGGACATTTATCTACATTTATCTACATTTATCTGAATTTACTTGAGTCTATAAATCCCTTTTTCTTTTCTTAAGCTATTCCAGTTAAATTTCGGTCACCTGCAACCACAATAATGTTGACAATATATCATAGAAAGTGACTTCCTCTCTCTGAAATTTTTTCTTTCATCTATAAAATCAGAGTGTACTATTCAAATGGTTTTGAGGGTTACAGAAGTCTTGACTCAAAATTGTTTGAGAGAGACAATTATTTTCTCACATACCGGGGAGTTCTGAGAGGAAGAAGATCTCAAAACAGGTAATTCTTGTAATTCGCAGTTCAAGTCCAGAGGCAGGCAGTTTCCACAGGTCCACTCTGCTGACCTCTGGGTTTTCCCCACAGGGCAAAGCAAGATGGCGGCAGAGATGCCACATGACAGATTTCACAGGAAGTCCTCTCATTTTGGCCTAAGCCAAAAATAGTTTATTAGTTTATTTAATGGTAATAAACTATTTTTGGCTTAACCCAAAATGAGAGGACTTCCTGTGAAGTCTGTCATGTGGTGTCTCTGCCGCCAAGTTTATTTAATGGTGGACTTCCCTGGTGGCTCGGACGGTAAAGCGTCTGTCTACAAAGCGGGAAACCCGGGTTCAAGCCCTGGGTTGGGAAGATCCCCTTGAGAAGGAAATGGCAATCCACTCCAGTACTATTGCCTGGAAAATCCCATAGACAGCGGAGCCTGGTGGGCTACAGTCTATGGGGTCACAAAGAATTGGACACGACTGAGCGACTTCACTTCACTTATTTAATGGTATGATGAGCTCTGGGTACAGCTGGATCAAGAGCCTCTGAGGCTGAATTTTAGACATTATCATTCTCCTTCTCTGTCGGCTTTGTTCTCAGACAGGCTTCTCTGCAAGGTGGCTAAGATGGCTTCTGGCAGCCCAGGTGTCTGTCCTCCCAGGGTAACATCCCCAGGGCAAACGAGCCTCTTTCCAAAGGTTCCATCAGAAATCCTGGGGAGAACTCTCCTTGCTCCAGGTCAGATCTGGACCCTTGAGACATCACTCCTAGTGTGCGGGTATTTGGAATGGTGCTTTCGGGAGGTAATTAGGTTTAGATTAGGTGATGAGGCTAGGGCCTCCATGATGGTATTGATACCTCTATAAGAAGAGACATCAGAGCACACGCCCCTCTGCCTTCTCTCTCTCTCCTCTCCCTCTCTCTGCCGTACTAGGACACAGCAAAAAGATGGCCATCTGTAAACCGGGTCAAGAGCCCTTGCCAGACCCTAAACATGATAGCACTCTAATCTTAGACTTGCATTGCTCAACTATGAGAAAATAGTTGTTTAATCCCCCTAGGCTATGGTTGGAGAAGGCAATGGCAACCCACTCCAGTGCTCTTGCCTGGAAAATCCCATGGATGGAGGAACCTGGTAGGCTGCAGTCCATGGGGTCGCTAAGAGTTGGACATGACTGAGCGACTTCACTTTCACTTTTCATTTTCATGCATTTGAGAAGGAGATGGCAACCCACTCCAGCGTTATTGCTTGGAGAATCCCAGGGACGGGGGAGCCTGGTGGGCTGCCGTCTATGGGGTCGCACAGAGTCGGACACGACTGAAGCGACTTAGCAGCAGCAGTAGCAGCAGGCTACAGTATTTTGTTATGGTAGCCTGAACTGACTAATACAGCAGTGAATTTAGAGCAATCATTGTTGACTGGTTACCTGCTGAGTGCCAGGCCCTGAGCAGAATATTGAAGTTCATTAGCTAGGTCTCAGCCCACAGAGACTTTGGAATCTAGAAACAGTATTAAAATATTAATGATGAATCCCTTCTATCTTTTCTGTAAATTTGAGATCACTTTTATTTAAGAAAAGAAAATTCTAACTCAATCAATAACCTCTTTGCACTTTCTTCCTCTATCCATCTGTCTCTGGAAACAGACTAGCACGTAGACCACAGAACTTTACATCTATCTCTCCATAGTTATTTCCATGCATGCCAAGAGAAAAAAAAAGATGATAGCTATAAAGAGATATGGCAGATGCTCCTAAGTGCCCTGTGTTCAGAGCTTTTCATATCTAACCTCATTTAATCTTCAAACCAGTCTGTAAGACAGACATTATTAGTTTCATTATCCAAATGAGGAAGCTGAGAGGCCCAGAGAGGCAAAGTGACTTACCCAAGATCACACATCTGTGAAGTGAGGGTGAGGTTTGAACCCTTTGAATCAGGTCTTTCTGATTTTAAGGCCTAAGGTCTTAATTCCCAGCTTCCTTGGCTAATCAGTGCTATGGAGGAATTCATAAAATAGACACTCATCCAAAGTTGAGACATTATAATGATCCAGATTTCTCTATGATAAGGATAGCCACCACTAAGGTGGCTGTAATGTGGATGAATGCACTAAGAACTTTCACAGAGTCTCAAAGAGAAAACAATGTGACTTTTGTTACTCATAAAATAGTCTCTACTCTGTACCAGTCAGTCCACATGTTTTAACTCTTCCCCTCACAATCCTTTGAAGTAAGTCCTAGCATCATCCCCATTTTCAAGATGAGAAAGTAGAGGCTCAGTTGAGCCAAAGCAATGGGTGAATGAGTGAAATTAGGACATCTCATCACTCTAAATCTTTGTAAGAGGAATAAATATCCCAAACCCTTGAGGTTCTAGAATCTCCTGAGTCTATATTCAAAGAGAAACGAGCAAGATGGAAATTTAGAACAAAATTCTCCTCTCATAGAAGGAAGATGCTGGTTGTCAACTGCAAGTTCTAGGGAAATGCCTTGAGACCCACCCCCACCCCACCCCCAGGTCCCTGGGGTTCTGTGGTTGGATCTGGGAACTCTGAAAGTCTCCTTGAACAGACTTAGAGCTGATGGAGTGGGGAGAGAGCAGGCTTATAAGGGACTCTCACAGGAAATGCAACAATAGCAGTGTTGCGCCCCGTGAGAGCTGCAAACAGCATCCTCAGCAACAGGGAATATGGGTATGAATACGCTTGAGCTGTTCTGCCACCTAAATGTGCATAATGAAAAAAAAACAACATATAAAAATGTAATAAAATAGGTCTGTGAATTCAGCCTTAAAAAATCATGTGCATCTGGGTCTTGTCCTGAAGGAAAAAAGAAAATCCCATGACCAGTTTGGTGGAGTTGGATGATGGGAGTGGTTAAAAGGTTATTTATTATCTGATTTTGTGTTTTTCAGAAAGATAATACTCATTGTTAAAACTTCAAGCAATGTATAAGGAATGCTTCTAGCTACAAGTAACAGCAAACTTAAAAAACAATGATTTAAAAGCTGAGTGAACATGCGTGCATGCTCAGTCATGTCTGACTCTTTATGGCCCTATGGACTGTAACCCACCAGGCTCGTCTGTCCATGGAATTTTCCAGACAAGAATATTGGAATGGGTTGCCATTTCCTACTCCAGGGTATCGTCATAATCCAGGGGTCAAACCTGTGTCTCCTGCCCCCCCTGCACTGCCAGGCAGATTCTTTCCCACTGAGCCACATATGAAGCCTAAAAGATGAGTATTTACTGTTAAATTACCAGGAAGCCTAAGGTAGGAGGTTCTGGACTTGGTTTGTGTGTTCTCAGTCGCTCAGTCGTGTCCGACTCTTCGGGACTCTATGGACTGTAGCCAGGGTCCTCTGTCCATGGGGATTCTCCAGGCAAGAACAGTGGAATGGGTTACCATGCCCTCCTCCAGGGGATATTCCTGACTCGGCGATTGAAACCGTGTCCCTCATGTCCGCTTCACTGGCAGGCAGGCTCTTTACCTCCAGCGCCACCTGGGAAGCCCCAGGACTTGGTTTAAAGACTTGCTATCAATAAGAACTCAGACCCCTCTGCTCTTTCTGCCTTGCTCTACTCAGTGTGTAGGTAATGTCTCCCGTCGTGGTCACAAGATAGCTGCCACAGCTCCAGGTATCAGGTCCTCATGTCACAGTCTCAAGCAGTAAGGAAAGGGATAAGACTATGCTAAAGAGAATCTTGTATTCTTTAATTAAAGAGAAAGATCTTTTCCAGAAACGGTCCCCTTCCTCCACAAAGTTAGATGGACCTCTCTCCAAACCTTAACTCTCCTGCTTCCTCTCTCTGAGCCTCAATTTTCCCATCCTGGAAATGGGGATAATAGTAGTACCTTCCTCAGAGGGTGTTGCGAGAATTAAATGAGAAATACTTCGTGTCCAGTAAGCACTCAGGAGCTGTGCTACTATCTTCCATTTCCCTACCATATTCACCCTTCTTAACCTGTCTCCAGCTTATTCTGTGATGCCTCAGAACTGCAACAACCGTCTTCCTTCTCCTTGGGCTTTTGCTTGATTTGGCCAAAGGGAAGTATAGTATCAGCAGGAGCTCAAGAGAGAAGATAGAGAAGTTGAGTATTTATCCCCCTCGCTCCTTCTCTGTGGTACTGCTGCGGGAGGCTGTTTCTCCAGTGGTGGCCGCAGCTTCTGTCTCTCTGCCAGCTGCCTCGTAATGCCCACTGGGTAATAGCTCCCTAAGGTTACTAGCCCCAGGGCGTGGCTCCATTGTTTTTCTAAACCTGCCCTCACCTTAGTAAATAGCCTCTTTATTCAACACTTCTTGAAATACCAGTTTGAGTGCATTATCTTTTCCTGCCAGGAGCTGGACTGATTCAGAACACAAGCTTTTTTTTTTTTCCCAAAGTAAATTATTTGCAAACTTCAGTATTTTACTAGTAGTGACAAGTGATTTGTGTCACACTTCATGATTAAGAATCACCAGTCCTCTTGGTCAAAAAGTCAGTCAAGTGGAATGTTTGATTGAGTTGGCTCTAATAATCATGAATTAAATCTAAATACTTGGGCTTCTGGCCATATCCTGAGGCACAATATTTTTTACATGATAATGGTTTTGGGGGGAAAAAAGAAAAGACAATTTTTACATTCATATGCCCCGAACTCATTGCTGCGTATTCTTGATATCCTTCAGTTAAATGGAAAACACCAGGTTTTGAAACTGTATTGATTTCAGTGGGCATATATTATTTTACTGTAAGTACCAATGTCTGTTGTACTTAATATACAATGGATTAATTTAAAATGCATTAGTTTAATAAAAATGCATAAAATAGAATAGAATTGCATTAGCTTCAATAAAAAATTCAATTTCATAAATATTATCTCGTGTTAAAATGCATTGATTTCCAGGAAAATATATTGGTCAAAGGTAATTTACATTGCTTTGAATGGAAATGCGCCAGTCTCCATACATATGTATTAGTTTAGTCAAACGTATCCAATTGTGTAAAATATCGGTTAGGCTGAAATGGACTCCAGCCCTGTTTGTTGTTGTTTTTGTTGTTTTATTCTCTTTGGCTGAATAAATATTTCTCATGCTCGCTTTAGTATAGACTAGTTCCTGTGAAGGAAGGCAGGTGGGTGAGCCTGAGGAACATTCTGGTAACCCACTGGTTTGTGGATTGTTGACTTCTGCAGCAGTTAAGACTCCCTTGGTGGCAGGTAAGGTGTGTTCACCTTCCCTACCAAGGCTGGGTGTGGGATATGAGCTGGAGATCCAAGCAAGGGACCCAGAAGGCCTCAGGAGGACTGACTGGAGCCACATCCAGACCAGGAAAATGTAGACTTTGACTGCGGCAGGAGAAGCTGGAAGGGAGCTACGTTATGGGGGACAAGTAGGGACCGGAAGCAGGTGAGCTAAGTCCAGAGCTCAGGGTCAGCAGGACACAGGATCACAGCTGGGCTCTGGGGTCTCCCAGAGTTGCAACCTTGAACCTGCCACTTTCTGTGTGTCCTTCACCAAGTCACTTAGCCTCTCTGAGTCTCTCTTACTCCCAGGTATTATGTCAAACACTAAGTACTTTCCATATACTGATTTATTTAATCATCATCACAGCTTACACAGACTTCCCTGGTGGCGCAGACGGTATAGTGTCTGTCTACAATGCAGGAGACCCAGGTTCGAGCCCTGGGTTGGGAAGATCCCCTAGAGAAGGAAATGGCAATCCACTCCAGGACTATAGTCTGGAAAATCCCATGGACAGTGGAGCCTGGTGGGCTACAGTCTATGGGGTCACAAAGAGTTGGACACGACTGAGCAACTTCACTTCATAGCTTACAAGTGTCTTGTTCCAGATCACACAGCTAGCAGAGTGGTAGAGTTGGGATTTGAACCCCAAATCCCTCTGGATCTCAGCCACCAGACTGCCTCCAGTAATTCTATGTAAAGTGTGCGGTGTGTGGTCGCTCAGTCGCGTCCGACTCTTCGTGACCCCATGGACTGTAGCCTGCCAGGCTTCTCTGTCCATGGGATTCTCCAGGCAAGAATACTGGAGCAGGTTGCCATTTCCTTCTCCAGGGGATCTTCTCGACCCAGGGATCGAACCCAGGTCTTCTATGTTGAAGGCAGATTTGTTACCCTCTGAGCCACCAGGGGTGGCTTGGGGTACACTGGGGTAACTCAAGGAGGTATCCAATCCCTGTTCTCTGGCTTCTAAGGAAACTTTGGATAAGTGACTTTGTCTCTTTAGGCCTCAGTTCCTTCATCTGTTAAATAGGTATAATGACAGCATCTATCTCCTACAGCCCACAGACGTGGCAGGAGCACAACAGACACTCACCCACAGAAAGCACTCACCACCTTCCAGAGCCTTTAACACGCTAATGTGAGTCCTGAATCCCTAAAGAGGGGAATAAGTAGGGGATAAACCGCCCCACGGGGTCAGTTGCAAAGAGTCAGACACGACTGAGCCACTGAACTGAACTGAACTGAACCTACCCAGGAGGAGGCTGAAGAAGGAAAGAAGTACAATACGGAGAGACTTAGAGAAGGAGAAACTGCCCTGAGTTCCATTTCCCAAAGTGTGGGACCCCTCCCTCAGTGATACGTGAGTTGCCGTTGCTCTCTGCAGATGGCCATTTTTCAAAACTTTTTATTTGGAAAAAAATTACAACAGAAGAGTTATAAGAAGAGTACCGTGAACTCTCTGAACTTCTCCAGATTTGCCAAATGTTGACATTTTGCCACATTTGCTTTATTTTTCTCTCCATCTGTATGTGTATATATATCTTTCTATATATATGTTTCCCCCTGAACCATTTGAGAGTTAATGCAATCACCAGCACAGTCCTTTACACACAAGAGATCAGTGTTTGTCTNACTTCACTTCATAGCTTACAAGTGTCTTGTTCCAGATCACACAGCTAGCAGAGTGGTAGAGTTGGGATTTGAACCCCAAATCCCTCTGGATCTCAGCCACCAGACTGCCTCCAGTAATTCTATGTAAAGTGTGCGGTGTGTGGTCGCTCAGTCGCGTCCGACTCTTTGTGACCCCATGGACTGTAGCCTGCCAGGCTTCTCTGTCCATGGGATTCTCCAGGCAAGAATACTGGAGCAGGTTGCCATTTCCTTCTCCAGGGGATCTTCTCGACCCAGGGATCGAACCCAGGTCTTCTATGTTGAAGGCAGATTTGTTACCCTCTGAGCCACCAGGGGTGGCTTGGGGTACACTGGAGTAACTCAAGGAGGTATCCAATCCCTGTTCTCTGGCTTCTAAGGAAACTTTGGATAAGTGACTTTGTCTCTTTAGGCCTCAGTTCCTTCATCTGTTAAATAGGTATAATGACAGCATCTATCTCCTGCAGTCCACAGACGTGGCAGGAGCACAACAGACACTCACCCACAGAAAGCACTCACCACCTTCCAGAGCCTTTAACACGCTAATGTGAGTCCTGAATCCCTAAAGAGGGGAATAAGTAGGGGATAAACCGCCCCACGGGGTCAGTTGCAAAGAGTCAGACACGACTGAGCCACTGAACTGAACTGAACTGAACCTACCCAGGAGGAGGCTGAAGAAGGAAAGAAGTACAATACGGAGAGACTTAGAGAAGGAGAAACTGCCCTGAGTTCCATTTCCCAAAGTGTGGGACCCCTCCCTCAGTGATACGTGAGTTGCCGTTGCTCTCTGCAGATGGCCATTTTTCAAAACTTTTTATTTGGAAAAAAATTACAACAGAAGAGTTATAAGAAGAGTACCGTGAACTCTCTGAACTTCTCCAGATTTGCCAAATGTTGACATTTTGCCACATTTGCTTTATTTTTCTCTCCATCTGTATGTGTATATATATCTTTCTATATATATGTTTCCCCCTGAACCATTTGAGAGTTAATGCAATCACCAGCACAGTCCTTTACACACAAGAGATCAGTGTTTGTCTCCTAAGAACAAGGTCATTCTCATTCGTAACTATCGTACAACTGTCACATGCAGAAAACTTAGCAGTGATATGGTTCTAGAATCCGAGTTTTAAGATTCTGTGTTGAAATTTCACCAAATGAAATAGTGACATAAAATTGAACCGTATTTTATAATCATGATTTTTCCACTCGAGATCTTGTCCAGGATCACACATTGAAATTAACTGTGCCTTCTTTTAGCCTTCTTTAACCTGGACCTCTGCTTCAGCCTTCTTTTGTCTTTCTCAAGGCTAATTAATATTTTTGAAGAGTTCATTTTGGAGACCATCTCTCAGCTGGGGTTTGTCTGGTGTTTCCTTGGGATTAGATTCAAGTTATGGGGACTTCCCCGGTGTTCCAATGGTTAAGAATCTGCCTGTCAATACAGTGGACATGGGTTTGATCGCTGGTCTGGGAAGATCCCACAGGGCAACTAAGTCTGTGCACCAGAACTACTGAGCCCGTGCACCCGGAGCCCGTACCCCCCAACAAGAGAACCCACCGCAGTGAGAAGCGCAACTAGAGAGTAGCCGCCCCTTGCCGCAACCAAGAGTCCACGCGCAGCAGTGAAGACCCAGCACAGCCAAAAACAAGTAAATAACAGAGATTCAAGTCACTTACCTTTGGCAAGAACACCACTGAAGTAATGCTGCATCCTTCTCAGTGCATCGTATCAGGAGGCCCCTGACGGCTGTTTGTCCCATTTCCGGTGGTGTGAACTCTGACTTCTTGGATAGGGCGGTATCTGTCAGGTTTCTCCACTCTAATTTTTTCCTTTTATAATTAGTAAGAAATCTATGTAGGAGGTACATATTTACTTTTATGTTCCATTCTGTTTCTGCAAAGGAAAATTTTAGTGTTTCATTTACAGTGGCAAAATAAAATTTCTTTCTTCAAAACATGTATTTAAAGTAAAAAAAAAAAGTGAGTCAATTTGAAGAAAAGTATAAAATAAGTGACAATAATGGTGGTTTGTGGATATGGCAAAACACTGTGACATGGGGTACTCAAATGGCTGTTTTAGTGACTCAGTCATGTCCAGCTCTTTGAGACCCCATGGACTGTAGCCGCCAGTCTCTTCAGTCCCTGGAACATGCCAGGCAAGAACACTGGAGTGGGTAGCCATTCTCTTCTTCAGGGGATCCTCCTGACCCAGGGATCGAACACAGGTCTCCTGCATTGCAGGCAGATTCTTTCCCCTCTGAACCACCAGAGAAGCCCCTTTTAGGGACACAGGATAGTAAATGTTTAACCTGCCAAGTATGGGGACAGTCATTTCAAGGAAATACAGGAGAGAGGAGAGGGGATTCCTGGGGTCTTTAGAGACCCAGAGTGACTTCTCTGCTATCCAGTGCGTCCTCCTCCCCTGGGGCCTGTAGTCCCTGCCTCCAGTTTCTGTCTAGCCTTGCAGGCCTGGGCCAGTGGACTTGAGGACGATCACTTCAGTCCCCCTACCTGGCACTGCCAGGGGAGCCACCAGCTGCTCTGGGAGACCCTGGGGACTCACAGAAAACCCACTGGTTCATGGAAACCCACACAACAATNGCCTCCAGTTTCTGTCTAGCCTTGCAGGCCTGGGCCAGTGGACTTGAGGACGATCACTTCAGTCCCCCTACCTGGCACTGCCAGGGGAGCCACCAGCTGCTCTGGGAGACCCTGGGGACTCACAGAAAACCCACTGGTTCATGGAAACCCACACAACAATCCATACAGGCTAGCATCCTGCAGAAAGAGGCCCTCCCAGTCCCTTGCAGAATCAGAGCTGTGGACAAGATGGAAGCCAGACCAGGTGTTGCTCTTCTGGACACAAACCGCTGGTGCAGTCTCGCAAGGGACCATGAATACTTGAGGCAGCAGGGCCACCAAGCAGCAGCCAGATTTTGAGAGAAAGACCTGAAGCCTGGGAGGAAAAAGCAAATGCAACGTGGTACTTGTTCTTGGGGTACCAGAGGCCCAGACGCTGCCTGGCCTAGCCCTCAAAAGTGGCCCCTTGAACTGCAGGAAAGACTGTCCTTTTGGGCCCTGACTAACACTTGAAACCTGTGCCCAGAAGTTGCCCACCAGATGCCCCTGCTATGCTGGCATCTACAGCTAGAATCCAGGTGGGTCACTGCAAGGAAAACCTGGGTTAATTTCAGGATTTTGGCAGAATGGAGAGGAAATAGATTCACATTTAAGTTCAGGAAGGGCAATGGGTAAGGACACAGGCTTCTCATTTAATCACTTCTGGATGCCGGTCATGGTGCTTGGGAATACCCACCCCACTCTGAGTCTTCTCATCTGTAGAAGGGGATAGTAATATTGTCTTAATATTGCTTACTCCCTTGTTGTTGTGAGGACCACAGGAAGAAAGTAAATAAAGAACTTGGCATAATACCAGGCACATTATAAGCAGTCATTACATTTGTAGCTATTATTATTGTTGTTAATCAAACCAGTTACTTGGAACAGCCTGATGAAAAGTCATTCAGGTGAACAGGGGCTCCTTGAAAGTAGGAATCATTTTGCATTCATCTCTGTACCACCAGTACCTACACCAGGGCCTGGCCTAGAGGAGGTACATAGTAATGACGGTTAATTAGAATAATCATAATTGCTCATATTTTTGGAGCATTTATTGTTTCAAGCCAAAGTGAAACCCTATACATATATTATTGCATTCAAGCCTGAAAACCTCTCTGCCCTTATACACTGCTGGTGGGAATGCAAAATTATGCTGGTGGGAATGCAAAATTGTGCAGCCACTGTAGAAAATGGTCTGGCAGTTTCTCAAAACTTTAAACATAAAGTTACCATACAACCTGGCAACTCCACACCTAAGTACCCATCCTAAAGAACTGGAAAACGGATATTCAAACAAATATGTTTCTTTTGCGGGTGATGAAAATGGTTCAGGGCTTCCCAGCTGGCTCAGTGGTTAAAATCCATCTGCCAGTGCAGGAGACGCAGGATCAATCCCTCAGTCGGGAAGATCCCCTAGAGGAGGAAATGGCAACCCACTCTAGTAGTCTTGCCTGAAAAAAATCCCATGAACAGAGGAGGCTGGTGGGCTACAGTCCATGGAGTCACAAAGAGTCAGACAGGACTGAGCATATGTGAGCATGAAAATGGTTTAAAACAGTAAATTTTTTAATCAACAGTCAAAAACTTTTTTAAAGGTGAGAGTTTTACATACACACACACTTGGCCACGTAAAAGTGAATGTTAGTGTTATTTAATACATTCACAATGTTATACAACCACCTCTATCTAGTTCCAGAACATTTTCATTACTTCAAGTGAAAACTCCACACCCATTAACAATCACTCCCCATTCCCTTCTCTCCACCAGTCCCTGGCAACCACCAGTCAGCTTTCTGTCTCTATGAATTTACCTATTGGACAGTTCACATACATAGAATCAGACATGTGGCCTGTTGTGTCTGATTTCTACCAATCACCCCACATGATGTTTGCGAGGTTTATCTACAGTGCCTCATCTGTAACTCTTTCTTACAGCTGAATAATATTTCACTGTATGGATAGGCTATAACTGGTTTATCCATTCATCTATTGACGGACCTGTGGATTGTTTCCACCTTTGGCTATTGCGCATAGTGCTCCTATGAACGCATGTAAGCATGTATTTGTTTGAGTATCTGTTTTTCAGCTCTCTGGGTCTCTATGGCACTGGTGGGTTTTAAGCAGGGCTCATGTGTGGGTGGTGAGTTGTCTTTGAGTGTGTGTGTGTGTGTGTGTGTGTGTGTGTGTGTGTGTGTAGGGGGCGTCCCAGCAGGAGCCCAGGGAAGTGGCTACAGCAGCCATCCAGGTAAAGGACCACGCTGGCCTGGATTGTGACAGTGTCAGCAAGATGGAGAGCAGGGGAATGTTTTGGAAGAGGAGACAGACAAGGCGAAGGGGATTTCTTCCCTTGGGCCTGCCAGCTGTGGCCACTAGATGTGGGACCCTGAAAGTGACATAAGCCCCAGAGCTCTGTCGACAGCCACAGCGGCTCTCTGGCTGGCATGGAACCGTATTCAGTGTGGGCCGTGTACCTGGGAATCAGCCTCAAATTAACTGACACTGGTTTTGCAACAGACTGAGGAGGTGGGCACCAGCAAATAGACGACTTGTGGTGGCTGCAAGCACCTGCATTTGAGGATTGAGAATGCAGAGCACGCATGGCTGGTGGGGTCAGCCACAGCGTTGAGAGGAGAAACAGGGCAGGAGCCTCTGGGTGTAGCTGGATCCAGTGAAGCGGTTTGTATTAATAGAAATGGAGGGCTGGGGCCTGTGGATTGTTCAGGTAGGGAGGCTGCTGGTCTGATAAACTGCAACAACCCTTCTGCTCCTCAGTGAAGGCATGGTTGCCAACCAGCTGTGTGAACTTAGGCAAGTTAATCAGCCTTTCTGATCCTTAGCTTCCTCCTCTTTAACACGGGACTGACAATCCACCACTTTCTTCATAACGCTAGAGTGAGAACTAAACTAGAAATGCAAGTGAGTCACCTCGAATACAATAATTTATCAATTTCTTTACAGCTTGTGTGTAACTGGATCACGAATTGGCATAAAAAGCTGGGTTCAAATCCCAGGGTGGCAACTTGCTAGCTGTGCAGCTCAGGCAAGTCTCATAGCCACTCCAACCCTCAATATCCTTATCTGTAAAATGAGAAAAGTATTAGGATGTATGCAGTGGGGTTGTCATGAGGGCTAAGTGAGGGGCTGCTGCATGTAAAGTGCTCAGGCCCATTCTTGGCACATGATATTCATTCTGTCCATCCATGAGAGTCTCAGGGATTACGACTTTCCTCCCTAATTTTACTAAACCCCAAGTAGGCAACAAAGAACAGAGGCTTAGAATCCAGAGTCAGACCTGTGTCCAAATTCTGACGTTACTTTCTATGTGGCTGTAGAAGGTTATTATACTTCTTCTAGCCCTAATTTCCATTCATTCATTTCCCCATTTTTTCATGCAACACTTACTGAACAATGAGCTTATGCCAAGCAATCTTTCAAGTACTTGGCTTGTAGCAATTCATGGGATTCCTACAACAAGCTTAAACAAGGTAGGTGTTGTTATTATCTCCATTTTACAGGTGGGGAGTTGAGGACCAGCGAGAGAAAGTCACTGCCTCAGTGACACAGCTGGTTAGTGAAAAAGTGAGGATTCAAGTCTGGGCCACCTGGCCCCAGAGTCCATGCTCTCAACATTTGGGTGCCAGGTTTCTTCTCTGCAAATTGGAAGCTTTCCTTTCCCCCTATGGTTGTTGGGAAGATTAAATAAAACCCAACCTTTACAAGCATAGCAGAGTGACTGGCCCTCATGGAGGGGTCAGTAAAAGGGAGCTGTTCTTTTATTATTTTATTTTTTTGCTTGATACATCTCTTTGCCTTTGTACTTCACTGCTTTCTCTACCTGGTTCACTTCAGATTATGTTTCAAGCCTCCAATTCAAGGGTGACCTCCTCTAGGAAGGCTTCCATGACCTTGCTAAGTGCCTTCTGTGGAGTTTCCACAGTCCATAGGGTTACCAAACTGCTATAGATCTGACCACACATTTCTACAACTTTCTCCTCCCATCTAACACAGGGCAGAGGTTGTGCCTCCTCCTTTGTATTCCTGGCTCCTGGTACAGCCCCAAGCCAGCATGGATGTTTGCTCATAGACTGAGTGGTCATTTGTTCAACAAAATGTTTTGAGCACTAACAGTATGTCAGGCTCTGGGGAATTAGCGTGTGGCTTTGTTGAATGACCTAAGGGCCCTCCCCAAGTTCTGTGCCACCTGGCCATCTCACTGTGAGTGCTACCCGCCATGTATACCTGCTAAGCTAGCACTTTCTGAAAGATCATACCTTCCTGGGAGTGGACCAGGGAAGGTTCCAGGCCCAAGCTCTCCAAGTATGACTCCTCCACCCCAGTTCCAGATATCCAGCAACCTGGCTCTCCCCTCTGTGTCTCCCTGAAGCCCCCAGGCCTCCCTGAGCCCAATTCCTCTCCTGAAATGGAGTTTCTTGTGGCTTCACATTACATCTCCCCAGAGCACAGGCTCGTTTCTCCAATCTGTCACCAGATGCACCAACTCTCCAGGCTAAAAATACCCTTGACATTTTTGAAGGCCAGTTAGGGCTGGAGCTGCTCTCCTTAAGGTTGTGAGTTTCTTCCAAATCGATGCAGGTGGTGTAGCAGTCACAGGCCTGAGGGCAGCTACCTCAGTCACAGCTTGGTTATACCCAGTGGATGGGCTGGCCTGCTTTCCTGACATCCCTCCCTGACTCTGAGCTCCTGGAGATTAGGGATCAAGGTTCATGCATCACCATGTCCTCACACAGCCTGGCATACAGTAGGGGCTCAATATATGTTTGCTGAATGATACACAGTAGTTATGAACAGGGACTCTGGAGCCAAATTGCTGTTGTTCAGTCGCTGAACTGTGTCTTTGTGACCCCATGGACTACAGCACGCCAGTCTCCTCTGTCCTCCACTGTCTCCTGGAGTTTGCTCAGATTTGTGTTCATTGAGTCAGTGATGTTATCCAACCATCTTAACCTCTGCAGTCCTCTTCTCCTTTTGCCTTTAATCTTTTCAAGCATCAGGGTCTTTTCCAATGAGTCAGCTCTTATCATCATGGGGCCAAAGTATTGGAGCTTTAGCTTCATCATCAGTCCTTTCAGTGAATATTCAGGGATGATTTCCTTTAGGATTGACTGGTTTGATCTCACAGTCCAAGGGACTCTCAGTAATCTTCTACAGCACCACAATTTGAAAGCACCAATCCTTCAGCACAGTCTTCTTGATGGGCCAACCCTCTCATCTATATATGACTACTGGAAAAACCATAGCTTTGACGACACAAACCTTTGTCAGTAAAATGATGTCTCTTGAGTCAGATTACTTGGGTTCAAATTCTGGCTCTACTTCTGACTGGATGGCCACTCTGCCTTCATTTTCTCATCTGTTAAATAGGAGTACTGAGGTTCGTGACATTGTACAGGAGACAGGGATCAAGACCATCCCCATGGAAGAGAAATGCAAAAAAGCAAAATGGCTGTCTGGGGAGGCCTTACAAATAACTTTGAAAAGAAGAGAGGCGAAAAGCAAAGGAGAAAAGGAAAGATATAACCATCTGAATGCAGAGTTCCAAAGAATAGCAAGGAGAGATAAGAGCCTTCTTCAGTGATCAATGCAAAGAAATAGAGGAAAACAACAGAATGGGGAAGACTAGAGATCTCTTCAAGAAAATTAGAGATACCAAGGGAACATTTCATGCAAAGATGGGCTTGATAAAGGACAGAAATTGTATGGACCTAAGAGAAGCAGAAGA
>SJYV01051764.1:1213115-1241656 GCA_006410875.1 Neotragus pygmaeus
GGGCTCCAAAATCACTGCAGATGGTGATTGCAGCCATGAAATTAAAAGACACTTACTCCTTGGAAGAAAAGTTATGACCAACCTAGATAGTATATTCAAAAGCAGAGACATTACTTTGCTGACTAAGGTCCATCTAGACAAGGCTATGGTTTTTTCTCTAGTCGTGTATGGATGTGAGAGTTGGACTGTGAAGAAGGCTGAGCACCGAAGAATTGATGCTTTTGAATTGTGGTGTTGGCGAAGACTCTTGAGAGTCCCTTGGACTGCAAGGACATCCAACCAGTCCATTCTGAAGGAGATCAGCCCTGGGATTTCTTTGGAAGGAATGATGCTGAAGCTAAAACTCCAGTACTTTGGACACCTCATGTGAAGACTTGACTCACTGGAAAAGATTTTGATGCTGGGAGGGATTGGGGGCAGGAGGAGAAGGGGACGACCGAGGATGAGATGGCTGGATGGCATCACTGACTCGATGGACGTGAGTTTGAGTGAACTCCGGGAGTTGGTGATGAACAGGGGTGCCTGGCGTGCTGCGATTCATGGGGTCGCAAAGAGACACGACTGAGTGACTGAACTGAACTGAAAAGCATCCAGCACATAGACTTGTTAACAGGAATAAATGACCACTCTAGGTATAGCTTCTAGAGTTTGACATGGTAAGCACACATGAGTTGTTCATCATTAGCATTAAAATTACTGTCATCATCTTTATCATCAGGAATCTAGCTTTCCTTATCACTCCACTCTGTTTTCCTCTATGGTCTTTATTCTCAGACAGTTTCTCCCTCACAGTGACAAACGGCTGCCAGGCACTCAAGTTTACATCCCATCCCTCAAAAGTCCTGGTCTAAAGAGCACTGGTCTTTTCCTTCCCCAGAATTCCAGGAGAAATACTGGAGTGGCTTTCTTCAACCTAGCTTTGAGCTTTGCCCTTTACTGTAACAGCATTTGGAACCACGGAGATGGGCTGTTCATATTAGCTAATGGTAGGTCATGTGTCAATCTGGGAAGCAATCACTGTAGTCAGAAGGATAGCATGCTCTGATTGGTCAGGTCTGACACCAATCATTGCGTTCAAGAGAATAAAATGCTCTGATTGGTGGGCCTGAGTCACATGCTTATCAGGAACGGATCCTATGATCTAGGGAGATAAAAATGCTCTGATTGGTCAGCGCTAAGTCATGTGCCCATCCCTAGAGCCAAGGATGGAAGTAGACTTCATCCAAGTGCTTAGGCTTTGGTGAAAGAGGGGAGGGGTTTCTGTTCCCAGATGTAGGAATGGATGAGGGCAGGTGCAAACATCTACTTCAAACAACAGCAATCCCAAAGTGGAACAAAGCCCTTTGTTCCTTTCCCCCAGAACACCTCCCACTCAAGATTGTCCTGTATGGTGGCTTTTACTGGACATGACAGCTTCAATGGTTTATGTGTGGCCACAACACACTGTGTACACAACTGAAGGTTAAATATTAGATCTCTCAATTCTTAAAAGCCCTCCAGGCTTTCCCTCCCAGAGGCCTCGGAGAATGGCCTTGCTCCTCTTCCTCTGGCTTGTCCAAAGTAAGAGTATCTCTACAGGCAGGCACACTGCATTTTCTCTCTCTGGGTCCATACTCATGTCTTGCTGTGTCAGGTCACATAAAATAGATTCTGAACAAACTTTCTTCCACCTTCTCCTGCCCCTGGTCTCTTCTCTGCCTTTAGTTTCTCCTTTTGCACAACAAGCAACTATTCATTTGGCAGGATTTCTAAGTCCAGCCTCCTTCATCACTATGAGGGTCCCCCCACCTCCAGCATTAAAAAGCTGCATCACATCTCAGAGGCGGGGGGAGAATTGGAATAAGAAAGTTCTAAGAGGAAAAAAAAAAACACAAACCTTGGATGAAGCCTCTCAGCCTCTCAAATCAGGCAAGCGGTTGTCTTATTTGATTAGGATTAACAGATTTTCCAAAGATAACCTATTTTGGTTTTATGATTCTATCTCTCCAGGCAGTGTTTACAATATGTATTTGCAGAAACAGAATGTATGCCAGGAATGAGGCGAGAGCCCTTGCTGGCGCTCACACAGTCTGTCATAAATATAATATTAGGATGACGCCTGAAATTAATGTGAATCATTTCCCAATAAATATAGTCGGTTAGTGAGGTGTTCCAGGACTGCTGATGGGAGATATATTTTGGTAAAATACGGTTTTTTTATTGGTTGGGCACCAGGAGTGGGGGGTACATGGAGGGCATAAATTTCCACGGAAGAAGTATCCTTTATGATTATTCAATTCCACAGTAGCTCTAAAAGCCTAAAGTAGATTCATATTTACAGTTCCTGGAAGCACCTGGTTTTTATATATTGGGAGAAGAATTAGCATCAGGGCCTCCTCGTGGAAATCACTGACTTAGGGGTGGGGAGATGAGAAGACTCCATACTGGGATGCTCCATGGGACTGAGTTAATTTCACCTGCATTCGGGAGTGGTGCAAAGGAAGCTGTGTGAAGCAGTCAGACAAGAAGGGGCTGCTGGGAAGGCGGTCCTGGCTGGGTCCATATCAGCAATCGGGGATGCATGGAAGGGTTAGGGCCCTTTCCTGTCCTAAAAGGAATACGTGTGTGCAAGGGAGAGGGCTGAAGCTTACAGCAACAGAGGTGGATGTAACCCTGTCTCTAAGACGTGGGCTAAGTGTAAACAACCTTATCTTGTCCCACCTCCCCAAATCCTCTCAAAGCCTAGAGATGGAAGAAAGAATTCAGACCTTGTCACTTGACGTTAACTTCCCTGTGCGAGCCTTATTTATTTAATTTTAAAGTTATCTTTATTTTTTTTCTCCCTGTACACAAAAGTGATACAGGTCCACAGTCCGTTAAACAAAATTTTAAAGTCCGAAAAGCTCTGAAAACTGTGAGCTTTTATTGCTAACACATTTAGTAGCAAAACCAGATTTGACCAGAGATTTCAAATCTATTTATATTCCTTATTCATCCCACTTTGTGGGAACATTTATACTTTCACAGCAGAATTATTAATGTGTTTGATTATAGGGAGGCTGCCCCAGACCTTGCTGACAGTGTTAGATAAGGTGCATGGACCCTGATTCCTTTCCCAGAGCCAAACGGATTCTGAATTTGGAAACACATCTTCCCCAAGGGTCTCAGATAAAGGATTGTACACTTGAACTTGCTGGTTGTAATGAAAAAAAAAAGTCAGATGACACAGTGTAGTGAAAGCGAAAGCCTTAAGGAAACAGAAAAGGCTCCCACTTAAGAAGTGGGCAAAACATATAAATACTCACAGAAGAAAAACAACTGAAACAACTGACCAGTAAACTTGGAAATAATCCAACTGCCCTCATAACTGAAGGTGGCTGTAATAAGCTCCATCTTTAAAAAATTAAAACAAGAGTGGTTATCTGGTTTTGGTTGAGGATGTGTGGAAAATATTCCTGTCTCCACTGATGATGGGGTGTAACTATTTTGGAAGACAATTTGGCAATACCCACCTGCATTTCAAAAGTGTACATCCTTTGGAGGGACTTCCCTGAAGCCCCAGTGTTAAGACTCCATACTTCCACTGCAGGGGCACCAGTTCAATCCCTGGTTGGGGAAGTAAGAACCCACAAGCCATGTGCAGTATGGCCAAAATTTTTTAAAAGTATATACTCTATGGAGAAGCAATTCTGCCTTTGGGAATTTATCTTGCAAGCAGTTATGCTCACCTGTGCAAAGTTATTCATTCAAGGATATTTACCACCATAGATATAACAGGAAAAAGCTAAAAGCAACCTAAATTTAGTGTTCAGTGTCCAAAATAGAGGATTGATTAAATACACTTGGAGCATATAGGCAACAGAAGAGTAGGAAGCAGTTAAAAAGAGCGAAATAGACCCATGCGAACTGACTTGAAAGGATGCCCATGATATAGCACTCCACAGACAGAGCAAACTATGTAATTCTGCAATTCAATTTTCACTTTCTAAGAGTATTTATGTGCATATTATATGTTCACCTGTGCAAAGAAAAACCTGGGGGAGAACATACCCCAAACTGTGGTTACTTCTCTAAGATGTAAATGGGGATCAGGGCTTTCTGTAGATTTTATACATTTTAATACATTTTAAAATTAAATTGTGTGTAGTGAGGGAAAGGAAGTAAAATTTCCTCATAATTCCACCCTCTTGCCCAGAGATTAGTTTTGCTAAAAATATGCTGTTTTTTTTTTTTTTTAACCTGTCCCTTGCAGCCTCATTCACAGTAGCTAAAAGCAATCCAGTTGTCCACCAATGGATGAATGGACAAGCAATATGTGGTCTATCCACACAATGGAATATTATTGCCTTAAAAAGGAGGAAATCCTGATGCCTTAAAAAGGAGAAATCCTGACACAGACATGAATGAACTTTGAGGACACAATACTGAATGAAATGAGCCAGTTACAAAAAGACAAATACTGTATAATTTCACTTATAAGAGGTACTTCAAATAGTCAGACTCACAGAGACACAAAATAAATAGGTGGGTTTCCAGGGGCTGGGAGGAAGCAGGTAGTAGGAAGTTAATGTTTAAGGGGCCCAGAGTTTCAATTTACAGATGAAAAGAGTACCAGAGATGGATAGCGGTTATAGTAGCAACACTGGGAATGTATTTGATACCAGAACTGTACACTTGGGCTTCCCTGGTGGCTCAGGGACAAAGAATCTGCCTGCCAGTGCAGGAGACATGGATTCAGTCCCTGATCTGGGAAGATTCTACATGCCGTGAACAGCTAAGCCCATGCCCCACAACTACTGAAGCCCGCGGGCCCTAGAGCCCATGCTCTGCAACAAGGGAGTAGCCCCTACTCTTTGCAACTAGAGAAAGCCTGCATAGCAACAAAGACCCAGCACAACCAAAAATAAATAAAATAAATAAATAAAAATTTTTAAAGAACTGTACACTTAAAAATGGCTGAGGCGGTAAATTTTACCTTATGTATATTTTATCATAACAAAAAAAATCCTGGTTTTCTTTCAGACTTTTCTCCATGAATACATCTATATTTATATTCACCCACCTGTGCACTTTTCTATACTCAAGAACGAGTCCGTGCCATCCAAAATTCTTCTGCTATTTTCCTTCCCTTCTAATACTACATCTTGTCCATTCTTCCATGTTAGTGCCTGTGGGTCTCCCCACCTGGCATGCCCCTGTGAGAAGGCATCAACTATTTCACCAGCTACCCGTTGATGGACATCTGGGCAGGTTCCAACGTGGGGACCTTATGTTTTGAAAGATTTTTGTCAACCAAACTGAATTTATTAAGTAATAATTAATTCATTTCCCCATTTTTTATTCATCAAAGATGCACGAACTGTAGATCAGGGCTTTTGATTAGCAGGAGGCTCCCGGAGCTGAAAGAATCCCAGCCAAGACCAGAGAAAGGTGGGTGTCTGAGCGAGCCCAGGTGGCCTTATGGAAGACAAATGTGTGAATTCCCTTTGTGTGTTGCATTTTCGCTTTTCTAACACAGGAGGAAAGCCAAACAGTCAGGAGAGGGATGGCAATGACATTGAGAATGGAAAACTCTGGTGGAAGGGTTCTCAAGACAGGGGAAGAGTAATTACAAAGGCACAGAGGAAGGAGAGAAGATAGTTTAAACTTTCTCAGCCTCTGTTCCCTATGACTGGCATAATATTTCCCACCCCCTCACAGAATTATTCTGTGGATTTGCATAGTGGTACATAGTAGGGCCTCAAGAAATCCAATAGATGGTAAAAAACAACAAACAATAGAAAATGAGGCGGAGCTTCCAGAAATATGTACCAGACTCAGAGCTGATGGCTGGGAGTGGATTAGTGAAGAAGACCCAGTCGCTCCCCTCCAGGAGTTTGAGTCCAGGCTGTTTTGTGTGTGAGGAAAGAGCAGTGTGTTGTTCCAGAAACATACCTGGGTGCTGGAAAAGGCAGGCAAAATAGCGAGGAGAATGCAGGCTGGAGGTTGCCAGGAGCTAGGGGAGAGGGGAGAATGGGGAATGAGTGCTTAATGGATACAGGTGTTCCTCTTGAGGTGATGAAAATATTCTAGAATTAGCGACAACAGTTGCACAACATCATGAATGTGTTCAGGCCACAGAGTCATACACTTTGCTAGTTTGTTGTCTTTTAAAGGTTATTTATTTGGCTGTGTTTGTTCTTCGTTGCGACATGTGAACTCTTTGTTGCAGCACGTGGGATCCAGTTCCCCAACTAGGGATCGAACCCAGGCCCCCTGCATTGGTAGCTTGAAGTCTTAGCCACTGGACCACCACAGGAGTCCCTGAATCATACACTTTCTAATGGTAATCTTGCATTACGTGAATTTCATGTCAATAAAAGCAAAAAATCAACTCTGGGCACTTAAGGGCAAATGCAGGGAATCTGGACCTCAACTTCCTGGGATCAAATCCTAGCCCATCCCTGCCTTGCCGTGTGAAGAGAAGCTGATTACATAACCTCGTGGCACCTCAGTTTCCTCCTCAGTCAGTTGGAGGTCATAAACTTCCACCTCATAGGGTTGCCAAAATTATTAAATCAGGTAATAGTCATAGAGCTCTTAGCAGAATCTAGCCCATGGTAAGTGATCAGCAGATGGTGGTTGATGATTATTACTGGTGAGGGAAAAGGGGTTCAAGGCAAGGGGAACAGCGGCGGCAAACACAGAGACTTAGATGGAGATGCGAACAGGCTGTGGACAGCACGGTGCTTGGTTGGGCTGGAGACGCCTGTGGGCTGAAGGGGAGGAAGGTGAGACGAGCCTTGCTCTAGATTCCATTTTACATGCTAAAAGGGAATTTTGGGCGTCCTCATCTGACCGTAACATTTATCACGAAGAATAAATACGTAGATAACATGTCACGTTTCTTACCAGACAAGGAAAATGCCATTCTTCCAGGAACTCGAATGTCTCTCATGTTTTTAAGGAGACTGTGATGATTGTAAGGTTTGGTCAGTTGCAAATGTCCCATTGTCCCAAGCAATCTTTGGCGAGCATATATGAACTCTCTTCCTTCTGTCATTATAGAAAGCCAATTATGCATTGCTGTTTGTACAATAAATGGAGAGTTTTTAAAACATACACATTGATGAGGCTGGCAGAGCATTTCATAGCAGTGTCCCATGGAGGGTATATAGAATGTGCACTTAGCCCCTTTAGAAATTCTGGAAACCAAACAGATTGGTGTATTACTCCCATTTTACAGGTGAAGACAAGAAGTTCAGAGACAGTAAGCAACTTGATCAAGGGCACACAGCAAAGGGTGGCAGAGTAGGGGTTGGAGTCAGATTCTCTGGATACTGAAGCCACAGGCTTCACTGTGTGCTCTAAGGGCTTCCTGGTCAAAGGAGAAAAGCAAACGGGTCAAGCCTCAGGCCACCAAATGGGGAGGTGGGGAGCAGAGATCTCTGGACACCTTCTCTAGTTGTTAGATATGTTCATAAACTGGAAGGAGCTCTAGGGTGAAAAGGTCAGGGGCTGGGGTGAAAACTAGGGATAAGGTATAAATATCTATAAGGAAGGGAGAAACGGCTAGGGTTATCCTGGCGTGGGAGGTAGATGGAGAAGGAAACTCAGGGTGACAGAGAGGAGGAGGCAGGGAGGAACTGGAGAACCAAGAGAGCTGGCTTCTTCTCTGGATCTTGCTCCAATTTACTTTGCATCCTTGAGTAGGTCCCCTGACCTCTCTTGTTTAAACAGGTCTCAGCATCACCCATCACTCTTACGCTATGATTATTAATCTGCTTCCTCCCAAAGATAGTCCTTTTCAAGAGCAAGGAGAAGCTTTCATTCACCCTCTTGTTCCCAGTGCCTGGCATGGTACCCAGCACAATTAAGGTGCCCCATAAATGTTTGTTGATTAAATGAGTGAATGAGTGAAAAAATAGGTGAAGCTGTAAAAGGAAGAGGCTGGGTGTGGTTGATTTACTCTGGCACCAGAGTAGCAGCCCCTGAGACATATTTTCCCAGCTTTCCACTAAAATACCTAAGAAGGCAGCAAAATCCAAAGCTCACAGTGCTGACACCCAAGACTGACAGGCGCCTGTTGCCAGAATCTGGGAGGAATTTCCATAAATACAAGGCAGATGGAGCTGGGTTGAGATAAACAATCGGGAACCTATTCAAGTTTTATCTTCTGAAATAGGGCACTCCTCCAGGGTAAAAGGAGATAGGAAAATACTCAACCCCACCCCACCCCACTTACAACCCGGGACTCTGAGACCCACAGTCTGTGCCAGTCAGAAAATGGGGTGGTGAGAGGAGAGGGGGCTTTCTCCACGGAATGGGGCACTTCTGTAGGCAAAGTACTCTCCTTTTTGCTGGCCTGTATGTCTGCCATTTAGAGACTGAAGTTTCCAGAAGGCAATATCTTGGGGGTGGGGGATGGAAGGAAGGGAAGAATGTCAAAAGCATTTTGTATCCTGAGAGGAACAGCTTCCAGGAGTACTACAGGTAAGGGAGGAACAGACACAGGGTGCATGCTGGGGATTGTAGGTTTTTTTTTTAATGTGGTCCCTTTGTTTTTTTGTTTGTTTGTTGTATTTGTTTTGTTTTTGTTTGGCTGCCCGAAGAGGCTGGTAGGATCTTAGTTCACAGACCAGGGCCTGAAACCGAGCCCACAGACTGGCAGTGAAAACATGGAGTCCTAACCACTGGATCACCAGGAAATTCCCTCCTTCCTTAGTTCTTTATGCCTGAGGTCTCACCATGCCACGGGACAGAAGAGGATCCCTTCTCAAGGGAATGGAAACCTGATTGACACTCGCTCCAGGGCTATGCGGAGCACCAGTCTTCCTCTCCAGGTGTCAATGATGAAGGGGTGGGGGTCGGCCAGCACCTTAGCGGACGATGAAAGGTGTCGAGGACAATTCACACACCACCTATAGCCTTGACTACTTTCACGTGTTCCAAGATACCATGTGTATTGTCAGGAATCAGGTGCACAATCTCTATGGAGCTCAGAAATAACACCTTGACACCCATGTCCACACCCAGTAGAGAACAAAAAGCACCATGAAAACTCTAGACCACAGGTCCAGGCCCCAGGTACCTTCGGGGGCCAGCAGGAACTGTGCAAGTTTCTCCGACAAAGATCTGTATAATCAAAGTTATGGTTTTTCCACTGGTCATGTATGGATGTGAGAGTTGGACCATAAAGAAGGCTGAATGCCAAAGAATTGATGCTTTCAAACTGTGATGATGGAGAAGACCCTTGAGAGTCCCTTGGACTTCAAGAAGATCAAACCAGTCAATCCTAAAGGAAATCAACCCTGAATGTTCATTGGAAGGACTGATGCTGAAGCTGAAACTCCAATACTTTGGCCACCTGATGCGAAGAGCCAACTCACCGGAAAAGACTCTGATGCTGGGAAAGACTGAGAGCAGCAGGAGAAGGGGCAACAGAGGATGAGATGGTTGGATGGCATCACCGACTCAATGGACATGAGCTTGAGCGAACTCCAGGAGACAGTGAAGGACAGGGAAGCCTGCTGTGCTGCCATTCATGGGGTCGCAAAGAGTCAGACATGACTGAGCAACTGAACAACAACAAAGGTGGGCCAAGGATAAAAGGAAATTGAGGAGAATGGGGAGCTGGGCCCCCTGATGTCCGGTTTACAGATGAGAAAACAAAGGCTCAGAGAAGGGAGTTCCAGGTCTCAAAGTGATTTGGACCAGGACGGCGTCTTCATCCTGGGAACTTCTTCAGGGGAAAGTGAGAGCATTGCCAGCCCTACTGAGAGGCAGGCGAGGTCTGCGGGGTGGAGACTTTCTGAGGGGTGGGAGCAGCCACTGGCCCGGCGCTCCTGGCTCTGCCTCTGGGCTCGTGATCCTCTGCCTTCTCTACCTCATTTCTTCCTCACGTCTGTCCCTGCATTTTCTCCCCCTTTCTTCTCCGTCTCCCCAACACTGTCCTTCCCTCCACCATCTATTTCTCTGTCTCTCTTTGTCCCTTTCTCTCTCTCCCACTCCAGAAGCTCTTAGTAAGGACATACTCTGTACACATCACCAGACTGAGCCCTGAGCATGGCATCATTCGACCATCTGAATGCTGGGTTGCATTTCTCATTGAAGCTTCCAGATCTGCAGAAATCTGGCTTTACAGTAAAGAAATACAATGAGTTTCTGCAAAGCTAATGATAATTACCCTCCAGACACAATCACTCGAAATTAGCTGGAAAACTAACCCGGGCTTTGCACTTTGTCCCTCCTCGGTAATTTTGACTCGGAAATATCATCCTTTATACTTAAGAAAGAGCTAGTGAGCAGGATGGGAGACATGGCCTTTTGCCAGGCTTGCAATAATTAAGTAGGCTCAGACAAGGCAGGGTCGGGGGCATCCGTTTTGCAAGTCCTGTTCCTCTTTTCCTCCGGAGTTCATCCTTGATCCTAGTGGTTCTAGTTACAGCCAGGGTTTCCCTCCTTTATTGAACCTGCAAGAGTTGGTGGCTCAGATGAAGAAAATGCTTCCTTCTAAGACTTTGGACCACATTTAAACCTTACACACCAAACTACAAACCCGTCTGTGATGATTAATTTTATGTGTCAACTTGTCTGATTAAGCATTGTCTCTGAGTGCGTCTGTGAGGGTGTTTCAGGATGAGATTAGGATCTGAATCAGTGGACTCAATAAACTGATGTGTGGGCATGTGTGTGCTCAGTTGCTTCAGGCGTGTCCAGCTATTTGCGACCCCGTGGACTGTAGCCCACTGGGCTCCTCTGTCCATGGGATTCTCCAGGCAAGAATACTGGAGTGTCCTCCTCCAGGGGATCTTCCCAACCCAGTAATTGAACCCACGTCTTCCTGCGTCTTCTACACTGCAGGCAGATTCTTTACCCACTAAACCACCTGGGAAGCCCCAATAAACTGATAGCTCCCCTCGAATGTGGGTGGGCATCGTCCAACCCTTTGAGGGTCTAAACAGAACAAGAGGTGAAGGAAGGATGAATTTATTCCCTTTTTTGCTTCCTGCCTGACTGCTGGGTTATGACAACTCTTTCCATCTTTTCCTGTCTNCGACCCCGTGGACTGTAGCCCACTGGGCTCCTCTGTCCATGGGATTCTCCAGGCAAGAATACTGGAGTGTCCTCCTCCAGGGGATCTTCCCAACCCAGTAATTGAACCCACGTCTTCCTGCGTCTTCTACACTGCAGGCAGATTCTTTACCCACTAAACCACCTGGGAAGCCCCAATAAACTGATAGCTCCCCTCGAATGTGGGTGGGCATCGTCCAACCCTTTGAGGGTCTAAACAGAACAAGAGGTGAAGGAAGGATGAATTTATTCCCTTTTTTGCTTCCTGCCTGACTGCTGGGTTATGACAACTCTTTCCATCTTTTCCTGTCTTCCAACTGGGATTTAAACCATTGGCTCCCCAGGTTCTCAGGCCCTCAGATTCAGACTGAATTAGACCCCTGACATGCCTGGGTTTCCAGCATGCAGACAGCAGACTGTGGGACTTCTCAGCCTCCATTATGGTGTGAACCGATTCATCACGATAAATCTCCTTGTATACATCGACCAGTTCTGTTTCTCTAGAGAACCCTGATTGATACATCTTCTTTCCTCTGTTCCCTCTCTTTCCTCCACCCAGTTCCCACCCTTAACCTTCTCTGCCAAAGCTGTAACGTGCTATTTGCCCTGGGGTTAAATTAAGCCCAAATTTCTGGTTCCTTCCACCCCTGCATCATCATGCCATGGAGGGCAGGATTAAGTGTCTTTAGGTTGGTTTGAGTCCTCTGTGTCCTTTCTTGGGAAAAAACATAATTTTAATAACTGTCTTTCTTTTAAGTATGTGCAAATTATTTTATGCTTTATGCAGTAATCAAAACCATGCGAGACAGACATTATGTTGAAAGAAAGAAGCCAGCTACTCTATGAATTCACTTATGCGAAGGGTAAGAACAGACAAAATGAATCAAGGTTAAAATAATGATTCTCTCTGATGAGGTGGGGGTGAGTATATATGGGTAACGTGAGGGAACCTTCTGGGATGATGGGTGAGTTCAGAATCTTGAGGTCAGTGGGTCATTACGCAGGCATATACCTCAGCCAACATGCACTGAACTGGACACTTAAGATATGTGCTCTTTACATGCATTACACCTGAATTTTAAAAAACACATGACAGTCTCTTTCCTATGTGAGTTAGTGCTAAAATCTATTTTCTGCTGTCTTTTGTACTACTGGCTTTGCTTTATTGGAAGAGAAGTATTGTTCTTTGCTCCTGCCAACTTGTTTTTAAGGAACACTGTTAGGTTACTTTTATAGACTGCCCTTCCCCATAGTGATACTACTCCCCCATCAATGCTCATCATCCAGAAGGAAAGCTAAGACTCATACTCAAGTAACAATAAAGGAGAGTTGCAGTGGGAATTGGGGGGAAGGGGGTGAGAACCTCTAAGAATGAACATAATGTAAAGAATGTTCTCAGCACAATTAGTCCCATGTAGTTGGAACATAGGAAGAACAAACTTGGATTCCATTAACCTGGAGTCAGACATGGAAGGCTTAGATGCCAAGCTACAGTTTGTAGTAGTAGGCAGCGGGAGAACTGCTAAGGTTTTCTGAGCTGCAGAGGAACATGGTCAAACTCATGCTTTCCAAAGAGAAATATGGTAGTGTGACCAAGACAAAGCAGAGCCTAAAGGCCGTGAAACCAGTTAAGAGGATGCTGCAATAGTCCTAGCAGAGAATAATGGGGCTTGAGACAGTGAGAGAACTAGATGATAGGTGTCACAAATAATATGATCATTGGGTACAGAGGTCAAGGAAGAGAGAGGAGTTGATAAAAAGAAGAACACAAAAGTTTGGTAACTGGGAACATGGGGTCTGGAGTGAGATCACCCTAACTTGAATCCCAGCTTCCCCTACATACTAGCTGTTCATTTTAAGCAAGTCTTTTAATCTCACAAAGTTTCCAGATTCTTGTATATGAATTCAGTTCACTTCAGTCACTTAGTTGTGTCCAACTCTGCGACCCCATGGACCACAACACTCCAGGCTCCCCTGTCCACCACCAACTCCTGTATTTGAATTGGTGATAATAAAACACCTGTTGTGTAGGATTTGGATCATAGAAAAAGCAAGAGAATTCCAGAAAAACACCTACTTCTGCTTTATTGATTACACCAAAGCCTTTGACTGTGTGGATCACAACAAACTGTGGGAAATTCTTCAAGAGATGGGAATACCAGNTGTGTGTGTGTGTGTGTGTGTGTGTGTGTGTGTGATTTCAGATGGTGACAGAAAAATAGAGATAAAGAGAAGAAGGAGAAGCTGTAATTTGAGCAAAATCCTAAAGATACATATCTGGAGAATAAGTATTACAAGAGGAAGAAACAGCAACTTCAGAGACCATGAGATGGAAAAGGTGCTCGGAAAGCGGGGGGCAGGCTCAAAGAACAGCAATGAGACCAGTGTGCCTGAGGCAGGGGATGAAAGAAAACTTGGAGGTGGTTGAACCTATCACCCAGCCTGTTTAAATGCCTTTAAATTCACCATAAAATCTGTGAGGTCTCTGTAAATTTCCAGAGCCCGGCAATCCTGGCCACCTCCAGGATACACTACTGTCAGCAAAGCACTTTCCTAGTACTTTTCTGGGGCTTCCATTCAGAGGATCTCTTTCTACCCTCTGAAATGCCAGAGAGAGGAACTAAGCTTAGCTTCCTATGACAGGACAAGCAAGCAATGTCCAAGACTGTTACCTCTTCCAACTCCTCTCCACACAAAAGGNAATGTCAGATATGCAGATGACACCACCCTTATGGCAGAAAGTGAAGAGGAACTGAAGAGCCTCTTGATGAGGGTGAAAGAGGAGAGTGAAAAGCTGGTTTAAAACTCAACATTCAAGAAACTAAGATCATGGCATCCGGTCCCATCACTTCATGGCAAATAGATGGGGAAACAATGGAAACAGTGACAGACTTTATTTTTTGGGCTCCAAAATCACTACGGATGGTGACTGCAGCCATGAAATTGCTGCTTCTTGGAAGAAAAGCTATGACCAACCTAGACAGCATATTAAAAAACAGAGACATTACTTTGCTGACAAAGGTCCATCTAGTCAGAGCTACGGTTTTTCCAGTAGTCATGTATGGTTATGAGAGCTGGACTGTAAAGGAAGCTGAGCACTGAAGAATTGATGCTTTTGAACTGTGGTGTTGGAGTCCCCTGGACTGCAAGGAAATCCAACCAGTCCATCCTAAAGGAAAACATTCCTGAATCTTTACTGGAAGGACTGATGCTAAAGCTGAAACTCCAATAGTTTGGCCACCTGATTCAAAGAACTGACTCATTGGAGAAGACCCTGATGCTGAAAAAGATTGAAGGCAGAAGGAAAAGGGGACGACAGAGGATGAGATGGTTGGATGGCATCACCAACTCTATGGACATGAGTTTGAACATGCTCTGGGAGTTGGTGATGGACAGGGAAGCCTAGCATGTTGCAGTCCTTGGGGTTGCAAAGAGTTGGACATGACTGAGCAACACTGAACTGTGTAGAATTAAATGAAGTTAGGCCTATAAGGTGCCATCATAACATGTGTAATTCAGCAGGTCCTCAATCAATGAGATTTATTTTTATTTATTTAGCTGTGTCAGGTCTCAGTTGCAGCATGCAAGATCTTTGATCTTCCTTTGCAGTTGCAGCATGCAAACTCTTAGTTGCGGCATGTGGGATCTAGATCCACATCTGACCAGGGACTGCACCCAGGCCCCCTGCATTGGGAGTGCAAAGTCTTAGCCTTCTTAGCCACTGGACCACCAGGGAGGTCCCAATCAATGAGATTTAGTATAATTATTTTCGTTATCATTATTCAAGTTAATACTGTTTGTGTGTGCTTAGTTACTCAGCTGGGTCTGACTCTTTGGGACGCTTTGGACTGTAGCCAGCCAGGCTCCTCTGTCCATGGGGGTTTTCCAAGCAAGAATACTGGAGTGGGTTGCCACTTCCTTCTCCAGGGGATCTTCCTAACCCAGGGATGGAACTTGTTTCTCTTGGGATTCCTGCATGGCAGGCGGATTCTTTACCTGCTGAGCCATTGAATTAAGAATGCCTAAAAGACAGTCAATAGAGGGAGAGTAAAGGAAATCAGTCCTAAAGGAAATCAGCCCTGAATATTCATTGGAAGGACGGATGCTAAAGCTGAAACTCCAAAACTTTGGCCACCTGATAATGAAGAACTGACTCACTAGAAAAGACCCCGATGCTGGGAAAGATTGAGGGCAGGAGGAAGAAGGGGACGACAGAGGATAAGATGGTTGGATGGCATCACTGACTCAATCAACATGGGTTTGGGTGAGTCACCGGGAGTTGGTGATGGACAAGGAGGCCTAGTGTGCTGTGGTTCATGGGGTTGCAAAGAGTCGGACATGACTGAGTGACTGAACTGAACTGATAACACAGAGAGTCCCCCTTTTCCTAGAGATCAAGAGAGACCTGGCATACTGCAGTCCATGGGGTCACAGAGTCAGACATGACTGAGTGCGTGAACTGAACTGAACTGAAAGGGATGGGAAGATGATGAGTTCAGTTTTCTTCTCAGCAGATGCTAAGAGGAAACACATGATTCACCATGTTCTCCATTCCTCCTGCCATGCGACCAGTGACGTTGCAGACAGAGGCCACTCTGCCTACCTGAATCTCAAAAAGAGGATAATATGGAACAGAGGCACAGCCTGCCCATGATTGCATGTAATATAAGTGAGAAACAAACTTACGATTGCATGTAATATAAGTGAGAAATAAACTTACGTTGTTGTAAACCATGGAGATGTAGGAGATATTTGTTACTGCAACATAATCCAGTCTCATCCTGACTGTTGCAGAGGGTGAATGAACTGCCCAGTGACCCCAATCTGTGACATCAACAAGTTGAAAACAGAATACTCCCAGGATTCCTCCAGAAAAGCTTACAAATAAGACATGGCGCCAGTCTTTTCCATCATAACAATAATCACAGCATCAGACTGTTAGCACATGCCAAGGAGGATAATTTGGGTGGAGTGGGTAGATGCTCTGTACCCAGTATTTTACTGTTAAGGGCAATTTTGCAGAGATTTGGAAAATTGGGTTCTGTGTAGAGTAAACATACTGAGCAAGTTTTCAGCTACAACACAGCTGAGCTTAAAGGGAATGGGGTTTGATAGTTAGTGTCAGCATAATGAATTTTTTCAAAAAAAGGCTCCAGAATGTCTGCAAAACACTGTCAAGTCAAAAATTGTGCCTGTGGGTTTTTTAAAGCAATTTCCCTAGCCACTCTGGCTAATAATATCTCGTTTTGTTAACTCTGAACGAACGTCTTTTTAAAAATATTGTAACATGTCATTTCCTAGTGTTAGCTCTTTCAGTGACTTTCCATGGCATGCTTACATTTAAAGAAAAGATCTTAACCAGACCTGGTTTGGGGCTATCTTGCAAGGACAGCAATGTTCATTACTAAAAATCAAAATGAAAATGAAGCAAATAAACAAAAAGAAGAAAACATTAAAAACAAATCCCCCCAAACTATAGTTGCACCTACCCAGAAACTATTACTATTAACACCTTGAAGCTACTGACTCTTCCAAACTCTTCTTTATGTGTATACACATATATGATGATTTTCTTTTTAATGAGATCATACAGGGTATGTAATTTCTTAACATGTTTTCTCATTTAATATATCACAACTCTATTCTTTGTTTTCTAAAAATATTTATTTATTTGGCTGTGCTGAGTCTTAGTTGCAGCATGCAAACTTTTACTTATGTTCCCTGACCAAGGATTGAACTCAGGCCCCCCTGCATTAGGAGCATGGAGTCTTAGCTACTGGACCATCAGGGAAGTCCCAATACATTCCTTGTTAATAGAATAATTCTCCAGGCAAAAATACTGGAATAGGTTGCCATTTCCTTCTCCAGGTCAGACCCAGGGATTGAACCCATGTCTTCTGCATTGCAGGCAGATTCTTTAGCATCTGAGCCACCAGAGAAGCCCAAGGTATATTTATCCAATGTAAATTTATGGTCATCTAGTATGTCATTCGTTCCCTCAGTAAATATTTGCCTAAAAATTGTGTTTCTGAGTGTATTTGACTGAGCCTCTATTACTGTATCGAGGTTCATCCCAATTCCTAACAGAACACTGCTCTTAATATCCTCATAGCTAAACCTTTGTGTGCATGTCTATATATATATATCAATATATATATATATATATATATATATAGAGAGAGAGAGAGAGAGAGAGAGAGAGAGATAACTTTCTGGGAGTACATTCTTAGAAGTAGAGTGGCTTGGTCCAAATAAAACCTCTTGCAGGCTTTTGATACTCTTAATCAGGCGTGTTTGGTTGTCAGAAATAGAGACCAACTTGAACTATCTCAGGTTAAGGGTGGTTTATTAAAAGAACACGGGCCTCAGGCAGGGTGAGAGCAGAACAACTTGAGAGTTCTCAGCAGGCAAAGCGCATGGCCTTTCAGTCTATTACTCCCACTAAGAGGACCACACCATCAACTCAATCAGTCCTTGTTTCAACTTCATCCAAATTCTCAAGAAAGAGGGAATCTGGTTGTGGCAGTCTCAGCCTGTGGAACTGGCTCTCCTGGGTCAGGGAGCTTCATGATCCAGGAAAAGCCTACCTGGAGTCAGGTAGTAACAGGGAGAGGCTCATTGGGAAACGAACTCCTCCTATCCCATGAAGTGGCTTTTAATAACAGTAAGAATAGAAAAGAATCAGCAGAGTAAACACAGTTTCATTTTCCTTTGTGAATGGATTGCCATTCTCGGAGCTTATGTTAATCAGAATTCTTTTGGTTGTAAGCAACAGAAACCCAGTTCACAGGACTAAACATGAAGATGTGGGAGAGGCTTTGGAGGACTCATCAGCACCAAGGTGTTAATAGCAACAGCTTCATGTTACTGGGAAGCTCAGGGGTAGATGTGCCATCAAACACAGCTGTATCCAAGAGATTTATTATGTCACCAAGACTCTCCCTTGCCCTCTCTGCTTTCTTCTGCAATGAAGTTATTTTCAGGCCAACTCTCCCCAGGATAAGATATGATGGCTGCCTGCAGTTCCTGGCACATATCCCCAACAGGAAAAAGGAACAACTTCAGATAGATCCCAGCCAAAGTCTCAGAGTTTACTCCTATTGGCCAACATGACTGAATTGATCACCAAGGACAAGAAAAAGAAATATTGGTCAGGTGTAAGTCCCGTCCCTCAGGCTGGGCAGTGGAGTAAACCCGGCCTGAACCACACGAGATGGGGTAGGAGGAGAGTGGTGACTCCCAAAGGAAAAGCAAGGTGCTTTTGCTGAAAGAAGGGGAATAGTGCTGGCCAGGAAGCACTGACAAGTGTCAATCATATAGTAAGGTTCTGGGTTTTTTTCTAGTAGAGGACATCACCATTCTTTTCTTATTTTTCCCAAATGACAAACAGGACGTTTTGGGAGCTTGTTGAAAGATGCAGTGCAGTACAGTCGAATCTTCCTTAGTGACGCTGTCCAATCCAGAAGATATTGGCCACTGTGTTGAGCACTTGAAATGTGGCTAGTGGGATTGGAAAACTGAATTTTTAATTTCAATTAATTTAAATTACCTCATGAGATTAGTGGTTACTGTAGTTAGATAACACAGAAGCAAAGCCTGATAAATTTTTCTGGTAGCAGCAAATAGAAATGTGAGGTCTTCCATGCCTCGTGACTTCAGAAAAAGAAAGTCTCCCACCCTTGTCTGCTGGCAGGGAAACTTTCTGAGTCTCAGGGAGTTTTTCCACGAGAGCGATGGGAGGTCTGCACTGTGTCCATGGGGCTGGCGGTGAATGCGGTGCCTTGTAATGAAATAACTGAAACATCATTGTGACTGCAGAATCAAGGGTCTTCCCTTCTTATCTCCAAAGCACCCGTGTTTTACATGAAAAAGCGTTTCTAATTAATAGGCCAGCCCCTCTTGAGTTTGATAAAAACAGAGGAGAAAAGGATTTGATTAACCCACAATCTTTTCAATTTGGCGTGTTCTGCATGAGTGAAGGGTGTTTTCTGCAACAGAGCCAAGCCGGGCCTGTCCTGGTTCACCGTGATAACATTCTTGACTTTGTGCAGCCCCCAATTCACCCCCAGCTTGCCAGGAGAGGCTGGTATGAACAGATTCTCAGAGGTAATCACCAGTGCCACCAACAAGGGTAATCTGGATTCTCATACCGACAGTGGCCCACTCAAAGAAGGGAAAGATGACAAAGGCCTCCATTGTCCCCAAGTGAGAGTGTGTGTTCAGTCCTGAGACTGCGGATGGAGGCTGGGCTGAGCAGCAATGGGAAGGACTGTGCAGATGGGTGGGTAGGACACCCAAAGTCAAGAGGTCAGGGACATGGATGGAGCCGAGCGGGAGAATCAGCTGCAGTGGTGTCCAGTGTGGTGACCAGCCAGGATCCACTGGCTCTCCCAGCTCTGGAGTGTGCTAGAGGAAGACCTCACTGCCTGGGACAAAAACAGAGCAGTGTGTTCTCTGAATAAGGACCCAGTTTCATTTTTCTTTTTGTCATTGGAGAGATCAGAAATTTCTTTCTCCTTCTCCTCGATGAGAGGGACAGGCTAGGTGGCAGATGTTGTCTCTCTAGATGGGTACGGTGGTTTTAAAACATGACTGCAAATTCTTACAAGGTTTTCACTTTGAGATGGAGGCTTTCTGTCCTCTCCACTTAAATCTGCATGGGTTGGTGACTGCTTGGTCCCAGGGAGTCTGCAGGAAGTGATGCTCTCTGATTTTCTGAGGCTGGGTCATAAAAGGCCATTGGCTTTCACCTTATTCACTGGAACCCTCATGCTTGGAGCCTTGAACTACCATGTAAGAAGTCATCCAGTTGGCGGTACTTTGTTATGGCAGCCCTAACAAACGGATACTTCTTCAATCTCATTTTGCTGTTGTCAGAGGTTTTTTGGTCTTTCTTTTCCAATATTTTATTATGAAAGATACCACCTATACAAAAAACACTCATGTACTCACCTCCCACATTCTACAATTACGTTATGCTTATTTAATTATATTGCTGTCTGTCTCTCCATCTTTCTATCCATCTATGAATCCATCCTTTTTTCTTTCAAAGTAAGTTGCAGTCACCATACATTCCATCTGTAAACACTCCAAACTTGTATCATGAACTAGAGTTCAATATATGTTTTCTCTTTTTTAGATGAAATTGAAACATAGTGAAATGTACAGATCTTTTGTGTGTATTTCATGAATTGTGGCAAATGTCTAAACCATGTAACCTAAACCTCTATCAAGGTAAACATCATCACCAAACCCACAAAGCTCTTTCATGTCACCTCCTGGTCAATTCCCACATTTGCTTTCCTAAGAAGATACTGCTGTCCTGATTTTTCTTAACATAGGTTAGTTTAGCCTATTCTGGAACCTCAGATATACAGAATCATATGACATGTACTCTTGTGTAAGGCTTCTTTCACTCAATGTAATATTTTGATGGATTTTTATTTTAAGAAAGCTGTAAGAATTGGTCCAAGTGTTTTAGCAGCCTGTTAAGAAAAATAAGTAAGAACAAATAAATGAAACAATGAATAGTAGTATGTGTTCCACACTGCTTGGTGCTAGGCAACGTGCTGGGTGCCTGGGATACAAGCATAAGGTTGAATAAAGCGGTCCTGTTTGCGAGAAGTTCCCAGGTATCATACCCAGAAGGAAAAGAGTCAAAAGTATAATTCTGAGCAATAAAGAAGAGAGGGATGGAGCAAAAAGAGAAGTTTCTCAGATTTGGTTCCAGTAGTATTATTGTTTGATATTTTTCTTTAGGCTGATCCATTTTATTTGACTAAGCTATTTCTGAAGTCACAGTGCCCTTGTTAATTTTGTCAGGCAAGTAATGTGTCCAGCTAAAAATTTTTCCTTTGATTCTCATATAGTGAAGAGTGGTCAGGGAACTTAATTCAGACCAATGAAATGTGGGTCTGTTCAGTAGAGTTCCCAGAATTGAAAAACTGATGGTGGTAGTGGTGGTGTTATGGTGGTGGTGTTAGACAGACTCAACTGGTACAGTCTTTTCTCTCTCACCTTTCTCTTCTTCCTGCCTGGAATCAGGGTGCAATGCCTAGAGTACAGCAACCATTTTGAGGCCATGAGCATAAAAGCCTCCATGCCAATGAAGAAAGCAGGAAGTTAGAAGGAGCCTGGATTTTTCACAATAGCCTTAGATAGCTGCACTAGCCTTGGGCTGCAGCTACTCAAAAATCTTGGTGATTTAAAAAAATTAATCCCTTACTTAAATTTAAGTCACTGTTGGTTGAGTTTTCAGTTATTTTAAGCCAAATACACCCCAATTAATACATTTGAGTTTGATGGGCTGCTTCCCCCCCACACACACACTTTAATTCAAGTAAATACACAGTTTTTCAAATAAAATTGCTTTGGGGTATCATGTGAAATTAACATATAAAAAGGGAAGGTGATACTTTTAGAAATTCTGACCTGGTAGGGTCATTATTTTATTTAGCATTTCAGAATTTATTAAGATTTTCCTCCATGATTCGTTTCTTTTTTCACATTTTGGCTGTTTGGGGTCTTTGTTGCGGGGTGAGGGTTAGTTGCCCTGTGACATGTGGGATTTTATTTCCTCAACCAGGGATCAAACCTGTGTCCCGTGCATTGGAGGGCAGATTCTAAACCACTGGACAACCAAAGAAGTCTCTCCATGATTCTTTTATCTAATATTCACTGCAACTCCACGAGGGCTTCCCAGTTGTAAAGAATCTGCCTGCCAACGAGGGAGACATAGGAGACACAGGTTCGATCCCTGGGTCAGGAAGATCCCCTAGAAGAGGAAATGGCAACCCACTCCAGTATTCTTGCCTGGAAAATCCCATGGACAGAGGAGCCTGGTGGGCTACAGTCCATGGGGTCGCTAAGAGTCGGACACAACAGAGCAACTGAGCACACACACACAACTCCATGAAGTAGACAAGACATATTACTGTCCACCTGCTATAATTGACTGGATGGATGAAGTTGAGCCGTGTTAGTGCTTTGCTAAGGATCTCATTGCTGGTGGGAAGGGAAGCCAGGAGAATCTTACAATGTTAACGTCACAAATANAACAGAGCAACTGAGCACACACACACAACTCCATGAAGTAGACAAGACATATTACTGTCCACCTGCTATAATTGACTGGATGGATGAAGTTGAGCCGTGTTAGTGCTTTGCTAAGGATCTCATTGCTGGTGGGAAGGGAAGCCAGGAGAATCTTACAATGTTAACGTCACAAATATTGCTTAAGTATGAGGCGACAGGCACTGTGGATACAACGGAGAATAAGCTAGAAAAGCAGTCTCTGCCCCTAGAGTAACAGGGAGAACAAACACTGAAGCAAACAATGGCAACTAAATATGAACAAGGGTATAAAGAAAATCTAGAGGTCTGAGAAAGCCTTAAAGAGAGTCTCTGTCTTAATTTGGTGCCCCCCCCCAAAGCAGATCACAGCTCAGAGTTGTCTCACTGGGATGAGAAGCTGGAGTATTTATTTATCACCCCTTTTCCCTTGTTAGTTGAGAGCAGCATCAGCTCCCCAGCCTCTGGCCTGTCCCAAGCATGGGAAAAAGCCCCTCAGGCAGGCATTTGGAAGAAACACTTGTACCAAATCTGTGTGCAGATGACCCCCATGTGGGCGGAGGTACGCACACTGGCAATGACTGTCACAGGCACCTAATCTCTTTTTTTTGCCACTTAATGGTGCCATCTGACAATATAAGACAGTAAAGACAGGCTGACTTAATACTGTAAGATGCCTGAATAGCTTGACATTTGACCTGCTGGCTCATCACAAGGCCTACCCAGGTTGGACCAAAATCCAATGGCGAGGCTTCGATTCAAGGCAAGATCAAAACATACTCCTTTCCAGCAACTTCCTCAGGATCCCAGCCTCCCTGTGAGGGACCAGGGAACCAGCAGCCGGTTTCCAACTTCGCCTGGGCTTCCTGCGGTGCGTGCTTCTGTCCTCGCTGACACACCGAATGTTCTCCCCCAAATTATTTCTGAGTTCTCCTGGCAGCGGCTCTGCCTCCCCCGCCTCCCCTCCCCTCTCCCTTTGGCAGATCTGTGTTATAAAATAAGAGGCTCGGGATTATGTCTGTCTGACAACTGAAGAATGAGCAACGGAGCAGATGCAGAGTCTTACAAATCCCGTGAATTATACATGGCCATCTGCAGCCTCGAGCCGTCCAGGATTTCCACCCCACACCACGACGTTCCATATGGAGTCATATGTTTTTAGTACTGGAGCCATGCTGTCAACGTCCAGCAATCCGTCATGTGGCACATGTGTGATGCAAGCGCCCAAATAAATGTTACCAGGCCCAGGAGTGCTGAGCCGAGAAGCGTGGTGGCTCTCACCGCCTTGTCTTCTCAGAAGGGCGGTTGCTTATACAGTTTTTTGTAATTCTAACAAAATATTAAATACATATGAAATCTTTTTTATCACTAAGAAGGCAAACTTCCGACTCTCCACCTCAAAAATGCCCTAAAAGAGGCCTGATTTTAAAATAAAATGTAAGAAGTCACTAGATTTAGGTTTTGCCCTGGTTGATTCTAACGCATTCATTGGGGATGGAGTCATGGTCGCCACGGCCTTCTTTATGAGACCTGGGCTCCTTCCCCGTGGCCAGCCTGAATTCACGTGACCCCATACTAGCTGAGCTGATTGGCTCAGGCTGGCTAATGGCTGGGCCAATCAGATGCTCCCATTTAGAAACTGGGATTCAGGGCCACTACTCAGGCTGCAGTGGGAACTTAAAAAGAGGAAATTCGGTGTAGCGGATAAGCCTTGTTGAGCCATGTGCGTGAGGAGAGAAAGAATCTGGGCTAGGGATGGGGAAGGAGGGAGAATGAATGAATGAATGAATATGCTAATCTTTTTGCCAGTCCCTTGTTATTTTCCTTCTGTCCTGAGCTACCCTCTTGTCCCTGTGCCTAGATTTTCCTTGCACAAGGACTGTTTCTTGGTTGAATGTTTGTGGCGAGAAAAAAGGAACTCTCGGTCAATCAGCCAGAAAAAGTGGTGTATCTGGACAGGATCTCTTTGCCTCCAAGCTGGGAGAAGCAAAGGATGGAAAGTATAGTGGTTAACACTTTCAGGGCACTCTGAAGGGAGTTCTGAAGAGAAGACACCTTTCCTGGGCCTAAGTAACCTTTCTTTAGAAACACCATGGGAGTCCAAGGAATTGAGGTGATCCACCTCTTTGCTGTTCTAGTAACAAGAACATTTGAGTCTTGTGCAGTTTTGCAAATACCAACTTTATATCCACAGGGGATGCCTTTGTCTGGCCTCCTTTTTTGTTTGTTTGTTTGTTTTGCCCTCTTCTGGTAACAGCACTCTGATTTTTTCCTTTGGGAGACCACCCCTCTTCCAGTCAGTGCATGTGACTTCACTGGACTGAAGATCTCTTCTTGACCCAGGCTCAACCCATTAGAATTACAGTAACAGTTTTAGGAAGGAACCTTTAGTCTAGTCTGGACCAATGAGAGTTGGCCTGAGACTTCTGCTGAGACTATTAGGAAAGAAATATTGTCTTTCTACAGGAGTCACAGAGCTGGTAAGCTGTAAGCTTGGAGATGCTGTGGCCACGTTTACCACTTTGGAGAGGAGAAAGTCAGTACAGAAGAAAGGAGGGAGAAGAGATGGGAAGCAGGTGGAAAGAGGAGTGAATGACAGCAGGAGAGGGAGAGATGGATTAAGCTCGGATGACACAGTGTAAAGTCTGGATCCAGCTCTGCCTGAAGTCCTTTCCAGTGGCACTTCTCCTTTACATAAGTCAATAAATCCCTTTATTTATGTAAGCCATTGAGTATTACAGTTCTGTCACTTGCGAACAATGGAGTCAGGAGTAACGCAACATCCTATACATCCTGAACCAGCACCATTTCCCTGAAGCTAAAGAAAGGGGAGGCTTTGGGAATAACCAGAGGATAGAGGGTTCCCTGGAGAGACTAGTGAAGACAGTGGTTGGAGGGATGGACGGAGAACCAGGCTGAGCCAATATGATGTGAGGCTGAGTCAATATGATGTGAAACTGAATCTTGAGGGCTCTCCCACATCATCAGGAAGCTGTTTCAGTAACCTTTGCCTCTTACATGTGTGGATAAATGCCCTGAGGGTATAAAAGCAGGTTCTCATGGCCCTGGGGAATCTCTGTTCCTATGACAGCAACAGCTGAGAAAACAGAGAAAGACTTTGGTAGGCGTCTCAGGAATCAGGACCAGGCTCAAAGGCCCCAAGTCTTTTGGTTGACATACACCTAGATTTGAATTTCAGTCCTACCACTTGCAGCCCTCTTTCCTGGGAAAGCCCTTCACCCCTCTAAGGCTCAGCCCCCACATCTGTAGAATGGGGTGATGAGGGAACCCACCTTGTGGGGCATGGTGAGGTATAAGAGAAACACAGTACCATCACCTTGGCTACACAAATCTTTGAGGGGTCACTGGAGGGGCTTATAAGTTGGAAAGAGATGAACAGTTTATTTTAATAGTTTTTCTTTTTATTGTTAAGATTACTATTTGCTTTTGGCAAGTGATACTGGTTTTCCATTAATGGCAGTGATCTAAAGTTACTTTTTAAATAAGTTTATTAATAGAGGACTAATTTGAAGGGAAACATTAGGTCAAAAAGTAGTATAAATGACACTTTCAAAATATGTGTGCTGTGTGTGCTGTGCTTAGTTGCTCAGTCAGGTCTGACTCTTTGTGACCCCACGGACTGTAGCCCTCCAGACTCCTCTGTCCATGGGATTCTCCAGGCAAAATACTGGAGTGGGTTGCCATGACCTCCTCCCGGGGCTCTCCCCATCCCAGGGATCAAGCCAAGGTCTCCCACATTGCAGGCAGATTCTTTACCATCTGAGCCACCAGGGAAGCCCTCATAGGGAAAGCCCTCAAATGACCAGTTTGAGGAACACTGAGATAATGTCTGATGCCTGTCCATAGTACGTATTCACTAAAAGTGCATAGACTGAGATGAGATAGCATCTGATCCTGATGCAGGCAGCCAGGCCTTGACTAGATGGAAGGTGCAAACAGACAGTAGATACCAGAAGAATATGACCCTGTGGGGTAGATGCTCTGATGCCTGATAAGGTGGCAGCTATACAGTAGGTAGTTCAAAGTGGTTCTTAAAAGAAAGTATGAATCTCAAAGGAAATGATTCTGCGAGGAGTCAGCCCTAGGAAAAGCCCTGGCACTTGCAGCAGTGAATTCTAATCCCCTCTCTGGGTCTGGAAAGTTTCCCACCTCAATGCCTGACCCCTCTTGACAGCTGTCATCACACCCAGTGTGTAGGAGGAAGAGGAAGCCCCGGGCAGAGTCCTGCAAGATGAGTGCTTTTAGCTGCTACAGGGGGTCACAGGGACTGATCAAGTCAGGTCATCTTCCTGCTGGAACCTGGAGACAGAGTCTCCCCTAGGTGGGGAAGCTGAAGGGGTCCCAAACTTAAGGTGGTTTTTAGGAGGGAAGATAGGGAAAGTAAATGAATAAAACCATCAGATGTGAAACAATGATCCCTGGGAGTGGTTTCTCATCAGACAGGGCATGTTCCCCATCCAAAGCCACTGAGTTGCTTCAGATCACATGAGATCCTGTATGTGAATGTTTGGCACCGTGCCTGGTACCCCGATAGTGCTCAAGAAATGGTAGCTATCCATGAGATGCTACCTCACACTGGTCAGAATTGTCATCATTAAAAAAATATACAGACAGGGCGGGAAGATGGCGGAGGAATAAGACGGGAGACCACTTTCTCCCACACAATTTCATCAAAAGAACAATCCAACGCTGAGTAAATTCCACAAAACAACTTCTGAAGGCTGGCAGAGGACTTCAGACAACCAGCAAAGCAGATCATTGGCTTCAAAAACAGGTAGGANTTTTTTTTTTTTTTTCCCTCCATGATATGGGCCTGAATTACTCAATTTGTAGTTGAAGTGCACTACATACCTTTGCACTATCTAAACTACACATTATGAAATTGTTGGAGAAATTAAGAAAAATAAACGGACAATTTGTGAATTAAAATCCATAAGAGTTAGCTGCACACACAAAACTACCCAGAAACCCTGCTACTATGGCCCAGTAATTTGCTTTCTTATTTCATGATGTCTATTTCCCCCCCCAAATCTTCCAAATCTTACTTTCCCTTATTCTCATTGAAGCCTTTATCTTTTTACTGAGGGAATAGAAGCACTTGACTGGAAATCATCACTCTTTTCATGAAAATAATCTTTCAAATCATCTGTTTGTAAATTGCATTTCTGTCTGTGACCCTGTGAAAAATGGCCAGCTCCTTACACAGTTCAAAAGCAAGTGATGCCAAGACAAATTAAATGTCTGATGACATGAAATATGTTTCTAAAATGCTTTTTTAAGGATAACTGTTTTTGGCATGCAGCTTATGTATTGCTTTCTTTGTCTAACTCGTTTTTTAGATGTTGGACTCTGTAAAATTACTGAAAATAATAAGCTAATAATTTGATTTAATATAAATTTGAATGAAATTTGCCTAAACTTTTTTTAAAAACTATTTGCTGATAAAGAGAGGGACAAAAGCTAAAATTTTAGGGCATTGTTGCTGCTGTTGTTTAGTTGCTAAGTCATGTCAGACTCTTGGGGATCCCATGGAGTATAGCCTACCAAGGCTCCTCTGTCCAAGGAATCTCCCAGACAAGAATAGAGTGGGTTGCCATTTCCTTCTGGAGCAGATCTTTCTGACCCAAGAATTGAACCTGCCTCTCCTGCTTGACAGGTGGATTCTTACCACTGAGCCACCAGGTAAATATAAATTTTAGGGCATAACAATTGCACTTGTAGGAAAGTACATCATATATATCACACTGAACATTAGATTATCCAATTCAGAAATTTTTACTTTAGAAATTAATGTTAATATTCATGATGTTTAACTAGAAATAGTGGCAAAAAATTGAACATTTTTCTTTTTACCACAAGTCATCTATTTTATTTAAGATTAAATTAATGCTCAAGAGTAAGGAGCTTCTTAAAGTGAATTTATAACATTCCTTTGTCAGTTATAAACTGAAAGCTTTCTAGTCTTGGGTTGATACTTTAAGGTATGTTCCCTTGGAGTATTTGCTTATGAAAGTACATCTCTTCTATACTCTGATTTTTGTGTGTATATATTTGCTTATTGGCATATATGAATGTATACATACACACATATTTTTATAAAACAAACCAAAAAAATTAACTTATAAACTTGCTCTAAAGCTTCAACCTTAAAAGAAATTAATCCAGAGACCCAAAATAAGTACTATCAACTCTAATGAAGACTTGGTGAACCACAGCCTTTGACTGTGTGGATCACAATAAACTGTGGAAAATTCTGAAAAAGATGGGAATACCAGACCACCTGACCTGCCTCTTGAGAAATCTGTATGCAGGTAAGGAAGCAACAGTTAGAATTGGACATGGAACAACAGACTGTTTCCAAATAGGAAAAGGAGTATGTCAAGGCTGTATATTGTCAACCTGCTTATTTAACTTATATG
>SJYV01051764.1:1242689-1284458 GCA_006410875.1 Neotragus pygmaeus
TATTTAACTTATATGCAGAGTACATCATGAGAAATGCTGGGCTGGCAGAAACACAAGCTGGAACCAAGATTGCTGGGAAAAATATCAGTAAGCTGAGATATGCAGATGACACCACCTTTATGGCAGAAAGAAAAGAGGAACTAAAAAGTCTCTTGATGAAAGTGAAACAGGAGAGTGAAAAAGTTGGCTTAAAGCTCAACATTCAGTGAACGAGAATCATGGCATCTGGTCCCATCACTTTATGGGAAATAGATGGGAAACAGTGTCAGACTTTATTTTTTGGGGCTCCAAAATCACTGCAGATGATGATTGCAGCCATGAAATTAAAAGATGCTTACTCCTTGGAAGAAAAGTTATGACGAACCTAGATAGCATATTCAAAAGCAAAGGCATTACTTTGTCGACTAAAGTCTGTCTAATCAAGGCTATGGTTTTTCCTGTGGTCATGTATGGATGTGAGAGCTGGACTGTGAAGAAGGTTGACCCCCGAAGAACTGATCATGCTTTTGAACTGTGGTTTTGGAGAAGACTCTTGAGAGTCTCTTGGACTGCAAGGAGATCCAACCAGTCCATTCTGAGGGAGGTCAGCCCTGGGCTTTCTTTGGAAGGAATGATGCTAACGCTGAAACTCCAGTACTTTGGCCACCTCATGCAAAGAGTTGACTCATTGGAAAAGACTCTGAAGCTGGGAGGGATTGGGGTCAGGAGGAGAAGGGGACGACAGAGGATGAGATGGCTGGAGGGCATCACAGACTTGATGGACGTGAGTCTGAGTGAACTCCAGGAGTTGATGATGGACAGGGAGGCCTGGCGTGCTGCGATTCATGGGGTCGAAAAGAGTCAGACATGACTGAACGACTGAACTGAACTGAACTGACAATGTGGTGACCCAGAGAAGGGACTGAAAACCTCCAGGAAATTTGACTTGAGGGCCAGTGGAATTTGATTACAGAACTTCCCAGGACTAGGGAAGCAGATTCTTGGAGGGCACAACAAAACATTGTGTGCACCATGACCCAGGGAAGAAAAAAGGATTCCACAAGAGATTGAGTCATACTTGCCTGTGAGTGCCCCCAGCTTTCCAGCAGAGCCATGGGTTGACAGTGGTCTGCTGCAGGATCAGGGACACTGACTACAACAGTCCTGGAAGACACAACGTGCTGGCATAAGTTTTTTTGAAGGTTGACTTTACTTCCATTACCCCTACTATAGTTTGGCCTCAGACTGAACTACAGGGAGGGAACACAGTCCCAACCATCAGCAGAAAATTAGATTAAAGACTTACTGAGCATGGCCTAGTTTTCCCCACAGCCAGTCCTTCTCATCAGGAAGTTTCTTTTTGAAAGCTTCTAATCCTCATCCACCAAAGGGCAATCAGTTCAGTTGCTCAGTCATGTCTGAATTTGCATGTCCAGGGACTGCTGCACATCAGGCTTTCCTGTCCATCACCAGTTCCTGGAGCTTCCTGAAAAACATGTCCATTGAGTCGGTGATGCCATCCAACCATCTCATCTTCTGTGGCCCACTTTTCCTTTTACCTTCAATCTTTCCTAGCATCAGAGTCTTTTCCAACTACTCAGTTCTTCGCATCAGGTGGCCAAAGAATCCGAATTTCAGCTTCAGCATTAGTCCTTCCAATTAATATTCAGGACTCATTTCCTTTAGGATGGAGTGGATGGATCTCCTCGTAGTCCAAGGGACTATCAGGAGTCTTCTCCAACACCACAGTTCAAAAGCATCAATTCTTTGGTGCTCAGCTTTCTTTATGATCCAATTCTCACATCCATATATGACTACTGGAAAAACCATAGCCTTGACTAGATAGACGTTTGTTGGCAAAGTAATGTCTCTGTTTTTTAATATGCTGTCTAGTGGTCATAGCTTTTCTTCCAAGAAGCAAGTGTCTTTTAATTTCATGGCTGCAGTTACCATCTGCAGTGATTTTGGAGTCCCCCCAAAATAAAATCTGTCACTGTCTCCCCATCTATTTGCCATGAAGTGATGAGACTGGATGCCATGATCTTCATTTCTTGAATGTTGAATTTTAAGCCAGCTTTTTCACACTCCTCTTTCACTTTCATCAAGAGGCTCTTTAGTTCTTCTTTGCTTTCTACCATAAGAGTTGTGTCATCTTCATATCTGAGGTTATTGACATTTCTCCCTGCAATCTTGATCCCAGCTTGTGCTTCATCCAGCCTGGGCATTTCCCATGAGGTACTCTGTATATAAGTTTAAAAAAACGATGCCAATATACAGCTTTGATGTACTCCTTTTCCTATTTGGTACCAGTCTGTTGTTTCATGTCTGGTTCTAACTCTTGCTTCTTGATACCGACTTTTCAGGAGGAAAGTAAAATGTGGTCCACTGAAGAAGGGACTGGCAAACCACTTCAGTATTCTTGCCTTGAGAGCTCCATGAACAGTATGAAAAGGCATCAGAGTGCAGACAGAATGAAAACCACAGTCACAGAAAACTAACCAAACTGATCACATGGATCACAGCCTTGTTTAACTCAATGAAACTATGAACCATACCTTGTAGACATGTAGCCATGCCATGTAGCCACACTCAAGACAGAGGAATAATGGATGAAAGTTCTGAACTAACATGGTCCATGGAAAAAAGGAATGGCAAACCACTTCAGTATTCTTGTCTTGAAAACCCATAAAGAGTAGTGTGTCACAATTGTTAAAATGTTTATCCTTGAGACTTTAGTTTCCAATAGATATGTATCATGTATCCCTAAGCCATAAATCCAATTTAGTAAAAAATAATTGATGGTCACTGATACATTTCAAATTTGATTTATTGGTCATATTTCCTCAAGCTGAATTCCCTTCTTATGTACATTATATAAAATGCTTTAGTTGTTTTATTATAATCATATAATAATCAATAATAGAATATATAACTGTGAAATCTTTAAAAAGTAATGGACTTGGTTTTATACTAGTAAAATTTTGAATTTGTGAGTTTAAACAATGTAGGATCAAGAACTTTTCATCAGAAGTGCATTAAAATAGGGTTAACACAAAATTTATTTGGTAAATATGGTAATATTTATCATATTTTATCATAAAAACATGAAAACAGGTAAATACAGAAAACCAACTGAAATATAACAAATTTATTTTTAATTGGCCATTATAATGATGAACACCAAATGAGTAAACGTTTGTTAACATGTATATTTTTTATACAATGGATTATAAGAATTATATTTGATGTTGTCTCATTAAAAAGAAAAAAAAGGAAGCATTTTATAACAAATTTGATCAAAAAAGACTAGAAATTAGAAGTGGTCAATGTTATTAGCAGTATATAACATAAGGCTGTGGATTAAATGTCTGGGCTGTGCATTTTATGTTTTTTCATTAGTTAAGTAATTTTATTTTTTATTGTTTATTTTTTAATGTGAAAAAGAAATCCATATTTATTTACAGTTATGATTCATGCCCTGATAATGAAGAAACAGCAATATGATTGCTTTATGGTAGCTCAGCCTATATGCTAATGAGTGAATAGTTACAAAATTTTTGTGGCATACAATATTGTATTCATAATCAGTAATAGATGAATTTTTACTTTAAAAAACAGGTCTGATGACTGGCTTATATGTAGTTTTCCCATTTACAAGACAGAGTGAAGTATCCTGTACAATTTAAATCAGTAAAAGTAATATCTGAAGTAGTAAACTTCCACCGTGTATTATGATAATCCAGCAGGAAAGAGTTCTGAGTGCTACCCTGACTACCCGTACAAGCATCTGGATGCCTTACTTAGGTCTTTGCCAGATAGAGACAAGAGAGAATGCCTACTTTACAACCTGCTGATGCTGTTACGTTCTGGATGGAGGAATAATCTGTTTGATTATGTTTTCTGGCAGAGGAATAAGGGTAAATTTGAAGGAGCCACACAAATGAGTCAAAGACCTTGTGGTGATGCCAAATTGAAAATTTTCGCAAGGTTTTTCTCATAGTATGTCAGAGCAAAGATCCATTAAAAAAAAAAGAAAAAAAATATACAAACATTGTAGCATATAGTTCTATGCATAATCTTAGAATCAGTCAGAGAAATGGCACTGCAGTAAATACTATTTGGATTGAACAATTTCTCCAAAAGACTTGTAACTGGATTATATACAGTTACAGTGTTATATTTTAATCTCTTTCTTAAGGAATGCTTACTGGCTTTGAAATATATTTTCTTTAAATATATAGCACTAAAACATGCTAATTTTAAGAATTCATATATTTTCATGGAAATCTGGGTTGTCCTGTGAAAGCATTTCATGTTTTTTTTTTTTTTTAACTATATGGAGTGAGATAAGAGGAAACAATTTTGTTTAGGAAAAGACAAACTATCAAATTTTATATAGATATCATTGATATACAATTATGCATTTAGAACATGTATATAAAGCAGCTATTAGTTTTCTGAAATAGGATCATTTATTTAAGATAAATAAATTCCTAGCTATTGAAGCACTGTTTAAAGCAACAGGCATTGTATAAATCACAATAGATTAGTAATAAGTGGGGTACCAGGGTATAAAAACATTAACATTGTAAGTAACATAGTCTCAAATCTCCATTAACATATTAAAGCACATTTGGAAAGGGGATGATCATGTTTGACAATATATCTCCATTAAAATTTTTGTGACAAATTCAATCATATACTTCCAACTCTGAAAATTTTAATGACATATAAAATTATAAACCATAACCTAAAGATTTTAGTTAAGAATCAAAATATACCAAAGTAAAACAATTATATTCTTGTGTCAGATCATTTATTTCATGATCTGCTTCTGTGAAAGCAAACAATATACATATTAGGCTGAAACATAAAAATAATGATATCCATGGGAAAACAACTCTATTTTCTAAGTGGGGAAAGTATAGTTTTATGATGAGAACATCATGTTTTTATATGTATAAGTATACAACCTGATGCTATTGCTTATGTCACATCAGAAAACAACAATTCTATTACAAATATGATTAAGGTCTTTATTCTTCACAAGTGACTCAAACCCTTCACCTGCAGTTGATTTAACAAGGATGATACTAATAAAGGACTTACATTCATACTGCTCACTTTAAATACATGTCTCTAGAGAAACTCACAGGCAGAACTGGGTTGATAAATATTTCAAATAGGTTTTATCTAGTAGTACTGAGAGTTTCTTATTGACAATATATGGGCTTTAGGGAGGTGCTCTGAATTATAAATGTGCAAATAGTAATAGAAAGGTCTTTGAAGGATAATGCTTTTTAATTTAATAGATGGGTTATAGGATGAGGTAGTGAGCAGTTTGGCAGGGAATCTAACTCTGATGAAAAAGTGCCAACTCTATGACTCAGAATGTTACCTTATAAGTTATTCAGAATATTCTGAGAAGTGATCCAAACATAGAAATACCTAAAACGTCAATGTTGACTTCATTTACATATATTATATGCCAGGAGTCTCTGGATCTTAATGCATACTCCAGCAACACATATGCTGAGACCTTCTGGAGGGGATATACACTAGCATCTAATTGAAAGGGTATAATTTCACATAGTTGGGTGCTCATTTTAACAAAACTTGATGCATTGGCCCTGAAAGGTTTTAGGAAAAACAGAAGAAAAATATAATAAAATTGAATTAACTTACAACCTTTATTAAGAATATACTGCAAAATCATGGTATAAGTTTTGGGAAAAAATTCCTCTCATTACTTAATTTTCCAACTTTATTTAATAAGCCAACTGTCAATTCAAACTGCCTTATGAAATTCTTCATGACAAGCCTCTGTGTTTGTAAATGAATGGAGAGTTTGGTGATGACCGACTGAAGACAAATGGGAGGATTTCAGGCTACCGTCTAAGTTTTGGAAATTTAAAAGAAGCTGCCTAACTTGATAAAGCCACACTCTGAGCTTTCCTTTGAAAGGTGTGCTTGAATGTGTGGTTCACCAGCATTTTTCAACAGAATTTTTTTTCTGAGATAAGTACATTTGAACTTTGAACAACTCACTGATCTCTGCAGTCAAAAATCCACGTGTGATGTGTAGTTGGTCCTTCAAATATGTGTCTCTGTATCTGAGTATTCAAACAATTGTTGACCATTAGTATATATTAATGAAATAATAATATAAATATGAATCATAGATATAATATAAATATAATTGATGCAATCAAGACAAGACTTGAAAATTATTCTCTTAATATAAAACAGATCAAATTATGCCTACAAGCAGATTGGGTATTTTTATTGGAAAAAAAAAAATCTGCTATCATTCTAAAAGGCAATGGAATATTTCCAATGTGGTCTCTCTCCATCCAAAATCAGCTCTACTGACTGTTACATGGGACTATTCTCCTAACAATTCAATATACTTCAGGTCTTGAAAAATCTACACTAGCTAATTTTTAATGTTAATGAATGTCAATATTAATCACACATTTTGTTGACCAATCCATTCTCAAGACATTCTTTTCTCAGTCATTGTCTAAAGTACTTGGGTACACAGGACAATGGTTTTAAGCAAGACTTTAGTTCTCCCAAGTGGTATGAACTGAGTTCTCCAATACCCAATACTTCCAGGCCTCAAGTGCCATCAAACGCATGTTGAAGCCTTGATCAATCAAAATGGTATCAGAATTCTGAGTTTCTGAATGGCAAGTGCTTGAGTAGTGTTGTTCAGATGATGACTAACACACATCTGTATCCTCACTTGTTGCCTGGACCTCAAAGTGATGTCAACTGTGCCCACAAAGGTGCAAGCAGAATTCTTAGCTATTTCATTCACTCTGTGTGTGAGTGTGTGTGTGACACACTCTATATGACTAATAGAGTTTTGCCAAGAGAATGCACTGGTCATAGCAAACACCCTCTTCTAATAACACAAGAGAAGACTCTACACATGGACGTCACCAATGGCTAACAACAAAATCAAATTGATTGTATTCTTTGCAGCAAAACATGGAGAGAAGCTCTACATTGTCAGCAAAAACAAGACCGAGAGTGAACTGTGGCTCAGATCATGAACTCTTTATTGCCATATTCAGACATAAATTGAAGAAAGTTGGGAAAACCACAAAACCACTTAGGTATGACCTAAATCGAATTCCCTATAGATTATACAGTGGAAGTGAGAAATAGATTTAAGGGACAAGTTCTGATAGACACAGTGCCTGATTAACTATAGACAGAGACTCGTGACATTGTACAGAAGACATGGATCAAGAACATACCCAAGAAGAAGAAATGCAAAAAAAAAAACAAAATAGCTATCTGTGGAGGCCTTATAAATAGCTGTGAAAAGAAGAGAAGCAAAAAGCAAAGGAGAAAAAGAAAGATATATCCATTTGAATGCAGAGGTCCAAAGAACAGCAAGAAGAGATAAAAAAGCCTTCCTCTGTGACCAACGCAAAGAAGTTCAGGAGCACAATAGATGGGAAAGACTGGAGATCCCTTCAAGAAAACTATAGCTATCAATGGAAATTTTCATGTAAAAATGGGCTCAGTAAAGNATCCATTTGAATGCAGAGGTCCAAAGAACAGCAAGAAGAGATAAAAAAGCCTTCCTCTGTGACCAACGCAAAGAAGTTCAGGAGCACAATAGATGGGAAAGACTGGAGATCCCTTCAAGAAAACTATAGCTATCAATGGAAATTTTCATGTAAAAATGGGCTCAGTAAAGGACAGAAATGGTATGAACCTAACAGAAGCAGAAGATATTAAGAAGAGGTGGCAACAATACACAGANGTTATTGATATTTCTCCTGGCAATCTTGACTCCAGCTTGTACTTCATCTAGCCCAGCATTTCACATGATGTACTCTGCACATAAGTTAAACAAGCAGGGGACAATATACATCCTTGATGTACTCCTTTCCCAATTTGGAACCAGTCTGTTGTTCCATGTCTGGTTCTAACTGTTGCTTCCTGATCTGCATACAGATTTCTCAGGAGACAGGTAAGGTGTTCTGGTATTACCATCTCTTTCAGAATTTTCCACAGTTTGTTGTGATCTACACAGTCAAAGGCTTTGGTGTAGTAAAAAAAAAAAGCAGAAGTAGGTGTTTTTCTGGAACTCTCTCAGATGTTGGCCATTTGAACTCTGGTTACTCTGCCTTTTCTAAATCCAGTTTGAACATCTAGAAGTTCATGGTTCATGTACTATTGAAGCCTGGCTTGGAGAATTTTGAGCATTACTTTGGTAGCGTGTGAGATGAGTGCAATTGTGTGGCAGTTTGAACATTCTTTGGCATTGCCTAATCATCTGTACTTCAATTAAAAGAGAAATAAATGGTAGCCATGATTACTGTTGCTTATTCATCAGTCTAAAGAGGAGATACAGAACCAAAGACTTCCCTGTCCTAAGAAAATCTAATGCCCTGTTGATTTCCTGACTCTAGCCCACAAAGGAAGCTGGGAAAAAGTGGAAGGAGAGGCCATTAAAAGTGCTGAAAGTCAGTTCTTCAAGAGTTACGAGATCAGGGTGAGGAAGGGTAGGACAGAGACCACAGTAAATTCTAAGGATTGGTCCACTTAACACATACCCTAAACTCCTTTTTGTTGCCTTTCTACTATGTAGAGGCTGAAAAACTAAAAGAGAAAATCTTCCACCTTCCCAGATGCCTCTGAAGTTGACAGTAGTCACAAGATACAATTCTGACTGATGACATAATCAGAAATCTGCTGGGGATTTCTGTGAAAGGCTTTGCCACCTACCCTCTTCCTGGAACACAGATGTGATTGATGACTTGAAGAGCTACAGCAGCCACTTTGCAGTCATGAGGGAATGGGGGAAAAAAATCTGTCCTAATGGTCTTGAGTCACTTAACTAACTTCTTACCTCTAGACCTCTGGTTATAAACAATAATTTAAAAATTGTATTTTATGTTACCAGTGTTTGGGTCATCTGTTACTTGCTATCATGTGTAATCTGAACAGATAAAAGGACTGTTTGATTTTTTTCATCAATGTATCAGCAATATTTTGATAAACATTAAAATGAAAAATAGGTAACCAGAATGTTTAGAACTGGTTACCTATTTGTAACCAGGAAGGGTGCAGGGATTTCTTGGCACACAAATGGTCTCCATCACTTTTGGTCAAGGCCCAGTTCCCTTTCTAGTCCCATAACTCCTGGGCCAAGTCCTCCGAGTCTTCAAACACCTCTTTGACAGTTAGGGGAGAATACTGAAGATGCAGTAGTCTCTTTGATAATTCCCATTGCACTTTTGCACTTTGCATCTTGACATATATAGATTTTTACCTAATGCTGTAAATTAAGATAATTGTGCTGCTGCTGCTGCTAAGTCGCTTCAGTCGTGTCTGACTCTGTGCGACCCCATACACGGCAGCCCACCAGGCTCCCCTGTCCCTGGGATTCTCCAGGCAAGAACACTGGAGTGGGTTGCCATTAATTCAGTTAACTTTCTAGAACAAATACAAGCCAAAGCTTGGTAACAGGGTGGAAGCCTGAGTTCCTTTCTATTGCTTACTCCCTTCTTTTTGATAAAGCTACTGCATGAAGGTCTCAAGAATACTTTTTTGAATTTTCCTCTGCTCTATCTCTATTTCATTAAATAGAGGTCAAACCAAATAGTCAAGAATCATCTTTGACAACTCCCTTGTCTACTCTATCCTCAAGCCCTACCTATTAATATTTTGGGCTTCCCTGTAACTCCATTAGTAATGAATCCACTTGCAATGAGGAAGACCTGGGTTCAATCCCCGGGTTGGGAAGATTCCCTGGAGAAGAGAAAGCCTACCCACTCCAGTATTCTGACCAAGAGAATTTCATGGATTGTATAGTCCATGGGGTGGCAAAGAGTTGGACACAACTGAGCGACTTCACTTCTACTCTACTCATTAATATTTTCCTTGAAATCTCTCAAGGCCATCTCCTTTCCATCTCCCCTGCTACCACCCTGGTCTAAATGTCATGAATAAGTTGATGCTACCCCCTATTCAAAACCCTCGAGGAGCTTCTTACTCAACATAAAGGCCAACAGCCTACCAGGCCTCATGTGATCTGGTCCCATGTGACCGCTGCAGCCTCTCTCCTCCACTCTTTCCCTCACTCTCCCCATTTCAGCCAAATATGTGCAAGGCCCCCTCCTACCCTAGGACTTTTCCTTGGAATACTCTCCTACATACCCATCTTCACATGTTTTCTTTCTTTCCCAGTCCTCCCAACTCCTACTCATCCTTTGGCACTAACTCAATCCTTCCCTCCAGGAAGTCCCCCTGGATTCCCACTGTTATATAATGAGAGCTCCCTGAAGGCAGGATCCAACATTCCCTATTGTAGTCCCAGTATTTCAATAGTTCTTGACACATAGCAGATGCTCAATAGATGTTTGTTGAATGAATAAATTAATATTGGTAATTTTATTATAAACTTATAAGTACAATGGGCAATGAGGGCTTTAAGCACAGCTGTGTTTGCAGTGAGAGACTACTCTCCAAGGCAGCCCAAACATACTCTGTTAGGAATGCCTTGGGTTCAAGTAACAGTAAATTTAGCAAAGGAAGCCAAAAATTAAGAGTTGGAAAACTATATCCCACAGGGCAAATTTGTGGCCCCAGTGAGTTTTTGAAAATTAAGTTTTATTGGAACAGAGTCACATCCATTTGTTAACATACTGTCTATGGCTGATTTCGTAATTCAATAGAGTTGAATGATCATCAACAGAGACCATATGGCCTGCAAATTGAAATACCATGTGGTCCTTTACAGACAACATTTGCCAAACCTTGGCTAAAAGAACAAGGGGTGATTTTTCTCATGTAACAAGAAATCTGGAAGAGGAGGTTTTCAGGATTGGTTTGGTGACTGAGAAATACTCAGGGCACTGGTTTAGTGTCTCTGTTATTTTCTCAGTCTTACCCTCATGGTCACAGTATGGCTGCCACAACTCCAAGCATCACATCCTCACACAGTTGCATTAGAGGAGGAAATAACTGAGAGTTCAGGATGGAGAAATTCCCCTATAACATGCTTTCCTCTTTTTAGGGAAGAAACGGTCTCAGAATCCCCAAGAAGTTGTCCTGAGCAAGGAAGAAAAGAGGGGTAAACTGTCAGTGGGTAACCACAATGTCTACGATACTCCCACTCTTACATGTGACCAACTGGCATTCAGATCAAGTATGGCAACATGGTAAACTGAGGCACCTTTCTTTTCCTTAGAAGCACCCAAAATCCCATCCTGTATTAGTACACTATATCTGTCAATTGTTGAATGCTTATTCTGTGTCTGATATCACTTCAAGCACTTGATTGTCCCTTATTCCAACCCCATGAGGAAGGTATAATTATTACCATTTCACAGGGGAGGCAACTGAGGCACAGAAAGGTCCATTCATTGGCTTGAGATCACCCAGCTCATGGTACAGGGCAGAGTCAAGATTCAAAGCAGCAGTGTGACTCCAGCCCACCGTGACCACTCCACATGGCCAGAGCCAGTCCCCAGAATCCAGGGAGGGAGTTCTTTTGATAGTAAGCCAGGAGAGGGCACATCCCGCTTTGCCTTAGGGACCACTTTTGCTTGTCAGGAGGCAATAGACTGAGGTACTATCCGCTTTGGGGCAACCAAACAGCCAACAGAAAAATGACCCATAGACTCGAGATAGAGCACAGGCGTCCTCTGTGGATTCTGCCCCACTTTACATCTTTCCCATAATTAATAAAGCCCCGGGCTTCTCTCCACCTCACTGCTCCCGCCCTCCCCATCTCCACCAGGATGCTGTCTTTCCTCCCTGCAGCCCCGCCCCACACTGTTCTCTGGCCTCTGCAGTGGCTCCTCTCGTGGAGCCAGCTCAAGAGGGAGACTGGGCGGGAGGTGCCGGCTGGATTTGTTCAGCCCTTGAAATGAAGGCTCTCATCGAATCTCAGTTTTGTGAAGTCTTTATGCCAAAGCTGGTTTCACCTTTGGTCTGTGCCCAAAAGGCAGAGGTTTCAAAGAGAAGAACAGAACAGGGTCAAGTTCAAAGATGGGGTTCTGAGCTTTAGCTAAGGGCACATTCTGTCCAGCTTTCTATCCGGGGACATACCATCCATGAACAGACTAATTCTGGGCTTACAATGCGTGGGAGAGAGCTGAGGCCCTACATTCAGACAGACCGGTCCCAGCCCACGAATTCCTGGCCAAGGTGTCTGAATCTCTGTGCTTCAATTTCCTCTTTTATAAAACAGAAATAATTGCAGAAACTGGATGTTTGGGAGTTACATGACAAGATATGAAAATCACTTAGCACAGAGCATGGTACAAAGTACTGGGGTTACTGTCACTGGAATCATGATGACTGTTTTATGACTCTCCAGGACACTTAGCAGACTGCCCTCGGAGAAGCAGCAAACAATAGGAGCTAAGAACACAGGCTCTGAATCCAGTCTCTGTGGTTTTAAATCCTGTCTCTACCATTTGCCAGCTGTGTGACCCTTGGGCAAGTCACTCTACCTCTCTGTGTCTTAGCTGGTCCATCTTGAAAATGGTGATGATGATAGTACCCACTTCACAAGGTTGTTGTAAGGATTAAACAAGACAAGTAAAAGAACAGCACCTGCGCAGAGCTAGCACTCAATGGATGTAAACTATTATTATTTTCTGACACTCAGTGACTTTTCAGGATATGAAAAACCATTCTTTCAATCAGTGGTGAGCTAGTAAGAACCAGCTCTCCTTTACATAGAACGTATCTGTGTACATAAGGTTTTTATATTTGCTTGTTTTGGGTTTTTTTGGTCACACTGAGCAGCATGCCAAACTTCCCAAACCAGGGATAGAACCCATGCCCCCTGCCCTGGAAGTGGGGTGCTTCTAAGGAAAAGAAAGGTGCCTCAGTTTACCATGTTGCCATAGTTGATCTGAATGCCAGTTGGTCACATGTAGTGGGATTTCCCTAGACCACCAGGGAAATCCTATACATAAGCTCTTTTGTCATGAATTTTTACTAATATAAAAAAGTATAGAAAAAATCTATTAATATTTATAATAAATACTAAATTCTGTAATAAATAATAAATAGGAAATTTTCATCGATTTTTGCCAAACTATAGCCATCTGAGATTGCTGGTCAATCACAGTTTGACAAATGAAGTTGCACCTCAAGCATGAGTGTAGTTCTGGGGTGAATGCTGCTTGACTTCTCATTTATATTCGCGAGTAACGTGAATGGGAAACAATGAAGATATAAGTTAGAACCTCACTCGCCTGTGAACGATGTGAGCAACCTCTTTGCTCAACTGAATAACAGTTCTTGAACGCTGGGAGAATATTTCTCCCAATATTTAGGGTTATTCACAAAGAAATGGGTACAACCCAATACACTTTAAAGTTTAATCTGCATTAACACTTTGTTCATCTCTTTATTAGGGAGAGAGAATCAACCACACAAAGCCCTAAGTTGTAGCCATGCCAGTTTCCATGGTGTGAATATTCCCACCATGGCCTAACTCATGCTACCACTGCAAAGCCACTGAATGTGGACTTGGGAAGAGAGGCACAGCAAAACAGCATTACACAGCAGCTCTACCACACAGGTACCATAGACCAAATGAGCATAGATAATAGCAAAATGTATAAAATAATTAGGAAATGATGAGTACTGCATATTTACTACCTGTTTTTAATCTAATCTATTCAAGTGTGAGATTATATAATGTAATTTAAAATAATTGCTGTGTTTAACTACCAGCATGCAGAATTCCTGGAAATTTTATGATCAGCTTTCATGAGCCAGTACACTCGATCTGCAGATTCCCACTGATTTTGATACCTAAGTTTCCAGAGGAAGTCTCAAGAAAGATGAAATGAGGAAATGCATTAAATAATTATTGGGCATGAGTGGGTTTTTTGGCTTGTTTAGCATAAAGAAAAGAATTTCATAAATGAGGTATTTCCCTACTATGTTAGGTAGTGTTTTTCAAAGGTGGCCACAAAAATGTCTCCTAGTGCCAAATGCTCATCTAGAATCTTGTCACTCCTCTATCAAGAGGTGGAGTCAGGGGACTTCCCTGGTGGATAAGAATCTGTCTGCCAATGCAGGGGACACAGGTTAAACCCCTGGTCCTGGAAGATTCTACATGCCATGGGGCAACTGAGCCCGTGCTCACAGCTACTGAGCCCATGCTCTAGAGCCCGCGCATCAACTGCTGAAGCCCGAGCGCCTAGAGCTGGTGCTTTGCAACAAGAGAAGCCACTGCAATGAGAAGCCTGTGTATCACAACTAGAGAATAGCTCCCACTCGCCAAACCAGAGAAAGCCAGCATGCAGCAACGAAGACCCAGCACAGCCAAAAATAATAAAATAAATTAAAAATAAATAAAGCCAACCTTATTTAAAAAAAAAAAAAGAGGTGGAATCAGAGACTTCCTTGGTGGTCCACTGATTAAGACTCTGCACTTCTGCAGGGGGCTTAGGCTCCATCCCTGGTCAGGGAACTAAGATCCCACCTGCCGATTTGGTGCAGTCAAAAAATAAAAATAAATTAAAATAAAAATTTTTGAAAGGGTGGAGTCAGTGTCCCATCTCCTACCCTGACCCCTTGAACTTTGATGAGCTTGTGATTGCCTGATCAATACAGAATAGTGGGAATGGCTTCCACTAATATGTTATTTTCAAGACTAGGTCATAAAAGATGGTGTGCAGCCTCTTCTTTGTGAGCTGAGACACTCACCCTTGATCCTTCAAGCCGCCATGCTGTGAGGAAGACCCAAACAACCTGGGCAGAGAAACCATAAGGAGAATTCCTGGGACTCCACGATGAGAGATGCTTGGCCAGCATTCAGCTGCCTTTATTTCCACTTGACTCAGCTGCACCAGAGGCTCTGAGACACAGAGGTCTCTGCACACAGCTGAGACCTTCCCAGGGCCTTGGAGCTACTAAAAGTCTATGCAGCTTTGAGGAGGAAGTCAGAGGGAGTTAAGAAAAATGTCATTAGAAACTGGAGGAAGGGGAAACCTTACGTGCTGGCAGGAAATCTGTCATCTGCAGAAATGTGGAAACTAAGAAACATGTGTAATGAACTCAGCGATAGAGAAGAATATTGAGAGCGTCATCTGGCTTTTTCTTGCCACCTATGATAAAATGCAAAAGGAGAGAGATGACTAAAGAACAAACTATTACATAGAAAGGAGTCAGGACCTGCTGGGCTCACAAACAAAACTGTTTCTCATTCCCAGACTCTCCAGATGGCAAAAAATTATCCAACTGAGAAAAGACCTGAAGCTTTTATTACCTGATTTCAAGACTTACTATAAAGCTACAGGAATCAAGACAGTGTGGTATTGGTGAAAGGACAGACACATAGATCAATGGAACAGAATAGTGAGCCCAGAAATAGACCCACTCATATATGGTCAATTGATTTTCAACCAAGGTGCAAAGGCAGTTCAATAGAGAAAGGATAGCTTTTTCAACAAATAGTGCTAGAACAAGTGGACATCTGTGTGCAAAAAAAAAGAGAGAAGAGAAACAGAGAGAGCCTCAGCCCATATCTAACTACCTATACAAAAATTAACTTGAAATGGATCATAGACTGAAATATAAAACCTAAAACTATAAAACTTCCAGGAGATGACACTGGAGAAAATTTTTGTGACTTGAGTGGAGCAAAGATTTCTTATATAGAACACAAAAACACAAATTGTGAAGAAAAAGCTGGTAAGTGGGACTTCATCAAAACTTAAAACTCCCAACACTTTCAAAGACACCATTTGGAAAATGGGGCTTCCCAGGTGGCACAGTGGTAAAGAATCCACCTATCAATACAGAAAAACATAAGAAATGCAGGTTTGATCCCCGGGTCGGGAAGATCCCCTGGAGAAGGAAATGGCAACCCGTGCCAGTTCTTGCCTGGAAAATTCCATTAACTGTCCCCTGGCAGGCTACAGTCCACAGAGTCACAAAGAGTTGGACACGATTGAGCACGCAGAGCAGCAGCATATTAGGAAAATAAAAAGCCAAGAAGCTACTACAAACAGGGAGAAAATATTTGTAGAACACAAGTCTTAAGAAGGACTGGTATCTAGGAGAAGATTTTTACAAAAAGTTCTCAAAAGTCAGTCTTAAAAAGAAATTAAATTTTATTATAAAACAAACACCGATTTAGAATGGGCAAAAGACTATCTGTTCCTCACTGAATTGTCTTTGCCCCTTTGTAAAAAACTAGTAGTCCATTATATATGGGCATCTATTTCTAGACTCTATTTGGTTTTCATTGATCTATTTTGCTTATCTTTGAACCAATACCACACTGTTCTGAAAACTGTTTTGTTGTTGTTTAGTCACTAAATTCAGAGAAGGCAATGGCACCTCACTCCAGTACTCTTGCCTGGAAAATCCTGTGGATGGAGGAGTAGGCTGTAGTCCATGGGGTCGCGAAGAGAAGGACACGACTGAGCGACTTCACTTTCACTTTTCACTTTCATGCACTGGAGAAGGAAAAGGTAACCCACTCCAGTGTTCTTGCCTGGAGAAGCCCAGGGACAGGGGAGCCTGGTGGGCTGCCGTCTATGGGGTCGCACAGAGTTGGACACAACTGAAGCGACTTAGCAGCAGCAGCAGTCACTAAGTTGTTTTTGGCTCTTTTTCAACTCTGTGGACTATAGCCCACCAGCCTCCTCTGTCCATGAGATTTCCCAGGCAAGAACAGTGGAGTGAGTTGCCATTTCCTTCTCCAGGGGATCTTTCGAACAGGGAATCAAACTCTTGGCTCTTGCTGCATCTCCTGCATTGTAGGCAGATTCTTTACCACTGAGTCACTGGAGAAGCCCCCTGAAAACTATAATTTTATAATAACTCTTAAAATCAGGTAGTGTTAGTTCTCCCACTTAGTTATTATTTTTCAATGTTGTTTTGGCTTATCCAGGTCCTTTGCATTTCCATACGAATTTTAGAATCAATTTGTCAACTTTTGCAAAAAGTCTGCTGGAATGTTAACACGGATTGCATTAAATCTATCATTTCAACTTGAAAAAAACTGATATCTCAACAATATTGAGCCATCTGACCCATGAATAAGCTCTCTCTCCATTTATTTAGATTTTGTTTAATTTCTCTCAGTAGTGTTTTGAGGTTTCCAGTCTACAATTCTTATACATCTTTTGCCAGATTTATCCCTAAACATTTATTATTTTTAATGTTATTATAAATGGAATTTTTTAAAGTCCAATTTCTAATTGTTCATTTCCTGCATATAGAAATGCAATTGATCTTTGTATAATCATCTTGTATGTTTCAAACTTTCTAAACTCACTTACTAGTTTTAGTAGCTTTTTTGGAGATTCCATCAGATTTTTCTACACAGATGATCATGTTGTCTGTAAATTTTAATTTTTCTTTCCCAATATAATGTTCTCTATTTCTTTTCCTTGTCTTATCAAAGTGGCTATAACTTCCAGTACAATGCTGAACAGAAACCATGAGAGGAGACTTTCTATACCTTGCCCCACATAAACATTAACTCAAAATGGTTCACAGATCTAAATATAAAATTTAAAAAACTTCCTGAAAAATAAAGACATTTTGTGAGCTTTGGATTAAGCAAATATTACTTAGAGATAATACCAAAAGCATACGCCATTTTAAAAAGTGGTAAATTGCACTTCATCAAAATTCAAAACTTCTACTCTTTGAATAATACTGTTAGGAGAATGAAAACACAAGCCACAGACTGGGAGAAAATATCTGCAAGTCACATATCTGATAAACAGCTTGTATTTGCAATATATAAAGAACTCTCAAAACTAAATAATAAGAAAATTAACAATCAATTTTTAAATAGGCAAAAGATATGAACATACGTTTCACCAAAAGAGATAAACAGATGGAAAATAAGAATATGAGTAGATAATCAGCATCATTAGTTGTCATGAAAATGCAAATTAAAACCACAGTGAGGCCCCACTATATACCTATTAGAATGACTAAATGAAAAAGACTGACTGTACTGGATTGAACAGTGCTCCTCAAAAATTCATGTCCACTGAAACCTCAGAACATGACCTTATTTGGGAAGAAAGAGAGGAATAGGGAAAGGAAAGGAAAAAAAAGAAAACAGAGAGAAGACCTCAGATCAAACCCAAGTGGGACTATAAGTTCCTTTGGTTCAGTTCAGTAGCTCAGTTCAGTTCAGTTCATTCACTCAGTCGTGTCTGACTCTCTGTGACCCCATGAATCGCAGCATGCCAGGCCTCCCTGTCCATCATCAACTCCCAGAGTTCACTCAGACTCACATCCATCGAGTCAGTGATGCCATCCAGCCATCTCATCCTCTGTTGTCCCCTTCTCCTCCTGCCCCCAATCCCTCCCAGCATCAAAGTCTTTTCCAATGAGTCAACTCTTCACATGAGGTGGCCAAAGTACTGGAGTTTCAGCTTTAGCATCATTCCTTCCAAAGAAATCCCAAGGTTGATCTCCTTCAGAATGGACTGGTTGGATCTCCTTGCAGCCCAAGGGACTCTCAAGAGTCTTTTCCAACACCACAGTTCAAAAGCATCAATTCTTTGGCGCTCAGCCTTCTTCACAGTCCAACTCTCACATCCACACATGACCACAGGAAAAACCAAAGCCTTGACTAGACGGACCTTNTGGATCTCCTTGCAGTCCAAGGGACTCTCAAGAGTCTTCTCCAACACCACAGTTCAAACACATCAATTCTTCAGCACTCAGCCTTCTTCATAGTCCAACTCTCATATCCATACACGACCACAGGAAAAACCATAGCCTTGACTAGACGGACCTTAGTCGGCAAAGTAATGTCTCTGCTTTTGAATATGCTATCTAGGTTGGTCATAACTTTTCTTCCAAGGAGTAAGTGTCTTTTAATTTCATGGCTGCAATCACCATCTGCAGTGATTTTGGAGCCCCCCCCCCAAAATAAAGTCTGACACAGTTGCCACTGTTTCTCCATCTATGTGCCATGAAGTGATGGAACCGGATGCCATGATCTTCATTTTCTGAATGTTGGGCTTCCCTTATATCTCAGTCTATAAAGAATCTGGCTGCAATGCAGGAGACCCACGTTCTATTCCTGGGTTGGGAAGATCCCCTGGAGGAGGAGATGGCAACCCACTCCAGTATTCTTGCCTGGAGAATCCCATGGACAGAGGAGCTTGGCAGGTTACAGTCCATGGGGTCAGAAAAGTCAAACATGACTTAGCGACTTAACCACCAATTTTAATCTTATTGAATTTCACAAAATAAATGATCAATATGTCCAATGAAAATCCTGTTTCAAGTCTTATTATTTTAGATAGGATAATCACATTATATAAATATTACATTAAATGTTATAAATAAAGGAAAACTGAACAATGCAATTGAGAATGACACAGCCAGAGAAGAAATTACATTGCTTTTACTGGAATGGCCACCCAAAATGGTAACATTTGAGCTGTGATTCTAGGCCATTTCTACCAAGCTGTGGACCATGGAGATGGAAATGGCAACCCACTCTAGTATTCTTGCCTGGAAAATTGCATGGACAGAGGAGGCTGGCAGGCTGCAGTCCATGGAGTCTCAAAGAATAGGATATGACTGAGTAACTGAGAACAAGCTATGGAAAGGAGAGTTACAGAGAAAAATTCTTTAATGTAATATCTTGTTTAGTTTATTTAAGGCATAAAAAGAAAGACAAAATTATGGAATATAAGGTTTTTTTAGAGTTGTATTATCTTTAAACTATATTTTCCAAAAATAATAAGTACAAAAATAAACATTTGGAGTGATAACAGAATAGAAATAACTCTGGAATAAAATCACCATTATAAGATCTTCAACTTGGGGTTTTATAAATGACATTTTTGATATGAATATTATAAATGTTTTGGTTAAAAATAACTATTTATTAAATAACTCTAACAAAAAATCTAGAATGATAGCTGAATTAAAGAACCATATCTCAAAATTTAAATTAGAGTATAGATATCAGCTTTAATCAGTAAAAATAAGCAAATCCAATTTTTGTTGGGAAGAAATTACTGGCAAAAATAACCTTGATTTAAAATTAATCCCTTTCTTCTTATCTTTAAGTGTTATTTTCTTGATAGCAGAACAGCTAAATGCTTTTCACCATACTGCTAACCTGGAGTTCTATCACAGTTATGAACCACAGATGACTTTCATTATTACAGCGATATTGAAAGAAGCCTTCGTCCAAGGTTTTTGATGGGGTACCAACATGTAACTATGTGATACTTGAGTTTATGGAGAAGCAGATAAGATAACAATGTGAAAATTTCTCAGTAATTAGCCTGACCAATTGAAAGATGGCCAGTGAAAGATTTAAGCATCCTTTTCCATTTGCTTAGTATGGAAGAGGAAACAAGCAGGTAGAATCTTACATACCATTTTCTGACTGTCTGATGGAAACTTTCATTTCAGTAGAAATATCGAGGTTCAAAAATAGAACTATTTTTTTTTTTTNCAAACTAACCCATAACTTGGGGGCTCCACAAAATTTATGGCCCGTACTATGAAAAAAAAAAAAGCCAATGTCAAAGAAGGAGGAATTATTTCAAATTAAATAGAAATCGAATGCAATATATGACCCAGAATTTTGTTTTGCTATAGCAGACATTATTGGAACAACTGACAAAATCTGAGTATGATCTGTATAATAGACAGTACTTTTGCATCAATGCTAATTTCCTTATTTTAATCATTGTCCTATGGTTATATAAAAGAATGTTCTTATTTTTAGGATATATGTGCTGAAGTATTTAAGGATAATGGAACATCACAGCTGAAAGTCTCAAAGAGAAAATGATAATAAAATGTTAATGTTTAGGGAATCTGGGTAAAGGATATGTAGCAATTCTTTATTTAGTTATTGAAACAAAAGTCTGAAAATATGTCAAAATAAAGAATTTTAATTTTAAACATAAAAAAGAGAAAGACTGAGAGAGGAATACTTTAAAATGCATAACTTCTGCAAGTGAAAAAAAGTCATAAAGTTAAGGACATTCCCTTCTGGGTGTATATACAAAATAACTGAAAGTAGGGACTCAGACACATTTGTATACAATGTTTGCAGCAGCATTACTCACAATAGCCAAAAGGTGAAAACAACTCAAGTATTCATTAACCGATGAGTGGATAAACAAAATGTGGTATATGCACATGATCAAATATTATCCAGTCTTAAAAAGGAAGCCCTGACACATGCTACAAGAAGAATGAACCTGGACAGCATTACGCTAAGTGAAATAATCCTGTCAACGAAAGGACAGATATGGTATGATTCCACTTATGTGAGGGTCCTAGAGTAGCCAAATTCATAGAGACGCAAAGAACAGAAGTTACCAGAGGCTGGGGCAGTAGGGAAAGTGGGAGTTAGTGTTTGATAGGCATAGAGTTTCAATTTGGAATGATGAAAAGGTTCTGGAGATGGATGGGGATGGTCGTTGCATAACAATGTGAATGTACTTAATGCCACTGAACTATACACTTAAAATGGTTAAAATGGTAAATTTTATGTAATGCGTATTTTACCACAATAAAAAGTGAAATAAAATAACAAAGACCATTAGAAAACTGGGAAAATATTTGTAATATATTTGCAAACATAACTGCAGTGCATTGTCAGTTCTTTTTAGCATGGGAAAATGATCGGAACATGCAATGCCAAATAAGAAGAAGGATGATGAAGAGGAGAAAACAAAATGGCCAAACAGCACTTTGGAAATATATTCAATCTCTCAAGTAAGCGGTTTTAGTGAGTACATGGGATAATATCATATACAGCTGGTGAGTGTGTAGATGAGCATCTTTCTGGAAGGCAATTTTGTTCTGTGCATCATATCTTTTTAAAAAGTACCCTACAATTGCACTACTGGGAATTAATTCTAAAGAAGTAGTCAGATAAGATACAAGGATAGCAATACAGAATGGCTTATATACAGACAAAAATTTGAATCAACATAGAGATCCAGGAAGAGGGGGCTTGTAAATGAATGCTGCTACATCCATGGACTACAGTGCAACCTTTAAAAACGATGACATTCTGCTATATTTATTGACATGCAGAGGTGTTCATGACATATTTTAAGTGTAAAAAAATGCAGAATAAGAAGCAATATGTTTAGTGTGGGGGCGGGGGGGTGCATGTGTCTGAATACATTAGAAGCCGAGAAGAAATGTTAGCCTTGCTCATTTCTGGCTGGGGGAACTCCAGATACTTTCTTCTTCTTTATACTTGTCTGCATTTTCTAATTTTTTTTGGCTATGAGCATATATTACTTCTATCAGAAAATTTTAGAAAGACCTTTTTTTTTTACAACTACAGAAAAGCACAGATGTGGTCCTGGCTGGAAACCAAAGATGCTGTTATGAATCCCACTGCTGTTCTCATCTGGGGATCTCAAAACACATCACAAAACATCTGCTGAGGTCTTGGCAGACCCTGAAGGTGTCTTGGTCAAAGTCGCCCTGCCTGAAAGTCTCCTGGAGGGTAGTCCCATATCCCTGTCCTTCCACCAAGCTGGCTCATGGACATTCCTGAGGTCCTCCATCACCTGGAGCAAGTAAGCAAAGTTCCAGGATCTCATTCGCAGCCCCTTCCATTGCTTTCCAGGGCATTGGGCTCCCGCTGGAGCACCTGCTTCACCACTTTCCCCTGCCACTCATGCCTCAAGCTGATGACACACCCCAGCCCTGAGGAGAGATGGTTACATCATGACCCTCAGATGCCAATCTTCTCGTGGATACTGGACTGCTGGGCCCTGGTAAAGCTGGGCGCCCCCATCCTGGACATCTAGGGTATCTCATCAAGGGTGCCACAGGAGGAGCTTGGCTCAGGGACCCAGAAAATGTGGTGCATCCCAGAGCAGGTTCTTATTTGCCACGTGTGGGTTATAAGTTATGCAACCTGGCTGGTGACCTTTTCCTTCCATTTCTTTGCCTGTAAAATGGGTACATTGGACTCCTCTCTAGCTTTGCATAGAGATGAAATAGCAACAACGATAGAAATAATACCGTTAACGATTATTTTAGCTACTACTTTCCAAGACCCTACTAGGCACCCAGCCCTGTGCAATACACTTACAGATCTCGATCAGCTCATCTTCACAATGTCATGAGATGTACCCACTTGACAGATGAGGAATCTAAGGCTCTCCAAGGTTAAGTGAGTGGCCCTTATCTCGAAGCTAGGAGGCAGTACCGCGTAGGCTGAAGCTTTAGCTGCCTGTCTCCTGATTCCATGCTGGGACTGCATTCTGCTCTGCCCTTTCTCTTCCCACCTCTAGTTTGTTTCTTCCTTTTGTTCCTCCTTCCTGACTGAGCAACCCTAAAGTGAAGCACTGTCCTAGGCATGCAGAAGGTGCAGGGTGGGGGTGGTTGATATCTGTGTACCCTCCTGCCCTCAAGGAGGCTGCAGACTACAGCCTGCAGACAATGAAGCCTTCCATCCTTCATTGTTTATAAGAGCATAACAATGGGCTGTCCATCCACGGGGGACCACAGAAACAACTCACGTGACTTTTGCACAGTGGCAATCTCTGCAGCCATTACCGAGGACAAAGTAGCTGCTCAGAGAACAATATCTAAGATACGGTGTTAAGTGGAGTAAGCAAGAATAGAAAGGAAGGTTTTAAGTGAGCCCATTTGATTTGATTGATTGATTATTGTTATGACAGCATTCTTTTTAGTGAGGTAAAATTCACACAACATTAATATTAACCATTTTAAAGTGAAAAATTTGGTAGCGATTAGCACACTCATAACGTTGTGCGACCACTGCCTCTACCTACTTCCCAAACATTTTCATCACCCCAAAAGGAAATCTTGTTCCCATTAAATAGTCACTCTCTTTTGCCTCCTCCTCCAACCCCTGGCAACCACTAACCTGCTTTCTGTCTCTTTGGGTTAATGTATTCTGGATATTTCATAGAAAAGAAATCATACAATCTGTGGCCTGTTGTGTCTGGCTTCTTTCAAGGTTTGTTCACATCATAGCAGGTATCAGAAGTTCATTCCTTTTTTACAGCTGAATAATATTCCACTGTCTGGGTAGGGTTGTTTGCTCATTTATCAGATGAGAGATATGTGTTTTTTTCCCCACCTTTTGGCAACTGTGAATAATGCTGTTATGAATGTTTGTGTATAAGATTTTCTTTGAGTCCCTGTTTTCAATTTCTTTGGGTATACATCTAGGAGTGGAATTGCTGGGTCACAGAGAAATTCTATGTTTAATTTTTTGAGCAACTGCCCAACTCAGAGAAGCAATGGCACCCGACTCCAGTACCCTTGCCTGGAAAATTCCATGGACAGAGGAGCCTGGTGGGCTGCCATCCATGGGGTCGCTAACAGTCGGACACGACTGAGTGACTTCACTTTCACTTTTCACTTTCGTGCATTGGAGAAGGAAATGGCAGCCCACTCCAGTGTTCTTGCCTGGAGAATCCCAGGGACAGGGGAGCCTGTTGGGCTGCCATCTATGGGGTGGCACAGAGTCAGACACGACTGAAGCGACTTAGCAGCAGCAAGCAGCCAAACTATTTTCCACAGTAACTATACCATTCTACATTCCCACGAGCAATGTGCAAGGGTTTCCATTTCTCCATATTCTTGCCAGTACTTTTATTTTCTGCTTTTTCTTTATAGCTATTTTTATGAGTATAAGGCAGTATCATTTCCCTAGTGACTAATGACACTGAATATCTTTCCATGTGTTTGTTGGCCATTTGTATACCTTATTTCAAGAAATGTCTATACAAGTCTTTTGACCATTTTTTAATTGGGTTATTTGTCATTTTGTTGTTGAGCTGTAAGAATTCTCCATTTGGGTTTTGAGGACATACCTGTTTATGTATGTCCCTTCATTCAAAGCATTCATAAATGTTTATCAAGCACCTACTAAAAGTCAGTCACTGTAAAGTGGTAGACAAGACAGTTAAAGATGCTTGCTTAGGGACTTCCTTGGTGGTTCAGAGGTTAAGAATCCACCTTCAAATGCATGAGACACAGGTTCAATCCCTAGTCAGGGTAGTAAGATCCTACATGCTGCAGGGCAACTAAGCCTATGTGCAGCAGCTAGAGAGAATCTTTGTGCTGCGACTAAGACCCACTTAGGCTATAATAAATAAACAGTATCTTTTTTAAAAAGATGCTTGCTTATAAGGAGCTTCTGGTCTAATAGGAAAAACAGAAAAAAGGAAACAAATAAATAAAACAATATCTATTCAGATTGTGGTAAGTGCTAAGGATAAAGTAAAGTGGTGTGATGGAATAGACTGGGAGAATAATTTCTGTACTCAGTGTGGCCAGGGAGGCCTCTCTCTCAGGAGGGGACATTTGAGTTGAGACAGAGAGAGAACAAAGAGCCAAGATCTGGGATAAGGGCTCAGGCAGTGAGAAGAGTTGGTGCAAAGGCCCTGAGGCCAAATGAGTTTGCTACATTTGAAGAACAGCAGGAAGGCCAGGGTGGCGCAGCAGAGTGAGCATGGGGGAGAAAGATGTGTCAATAAAATCAGAGTTGTGGATGGGGGCTGGAGCACTTCTTAAATCTGGACAAAAGCTGGACACATAAAATAGAATGTGGTAACTTCTGCGGTGTTGTGGACCTTCCTTTTCTACTGTACAGATTCCTCTTGTGTTGTTTTTATTAAAATCAAATATTGCTTTTGTGAGAAAAATTATTATAAAGAGCAATGCTTGCCCAATATAGAAAATTTTAATATAGAATCACATAAAGAAGAAAATTAAAATAAAAACTACCCAGATGGCCAGCCCCTAGAGATAAGCCCTCTGGTATGGATTTTATTTCTCCTCAGAAAAGGCAATTTCATATCAAAGAGCATGTCTTCCAGCCTCTGTAAGTTGCCCTGGAGCCCTCGGAAAGGCCCTCTTAAGAAACAACCAGATCTCACATATAAAAGCTTTCAAAGTATGTACAATCTTCAGTCCAGCATTTCCACTTGTAGAAGCACATCTTAATGACATAATTGGATGATTGGACACTGTGAAAATGCTACAAGAGTGGTGACCATGTCACTGGGAAAAACGGGAAACAGTCTACATGCCCGTTAAAGGGGGAAATGGTTGAATAAAATATGGAACATCCATACAGTGGGACATTCAACAGCTGTTACAATAATGAATTGATATTTATTGACAAGGAATGGTCTTCTGGTTGTATTATAAAGCAAATAAATGATTATGAAACTTTATGTATGGAATGACCCCCATTTGTTTTATTTATATATAGGGTATATACCCATATATGTATTTATATATTCCCTGGTGGCTCAAATGGTAAAGAATCTGCCTGCAATGCAGGAGACCCAGGTTTGATCCCTGGGTTGGGAAGAACCCCTGGAGAAGGGAATGGCAACCCACTCCAGTACTCTTGCCTGAAGAATTCCATGGACAGAGGAGTCTGGTGAGCTATAGTCCATGGGGTCACAGAGAGTCAGAAATGACTGAGTGACTAATGCTTTCACTGTATGCTTAAAAGTAGACCACAAAAATATACACCAACATGTTAATTGTTATTTCTGAGTAAAGAAATTACAAATGATATTTTTCATTATCTGATTTTTCCACAGTAAGTAAATATTACTTTTACTTTCAAAACTAAATAACATCCTAGCTTGATCCCACCTCAGGGCCTTGCCCTGACAGGTCCCTCTGCCTGGAATATTCTTCTCCAGGCATCCTCCGTTTCAAGTCTTTGCTGAGATGTCATTTTCTCGAGAAGCCTTCCAGACCATTTTAACTTGCCCCCATAGACCACTCTCTCTTGCCTCTTAACTTGCTATATTTTCCTTTTATTTCATAGAACTTATCAACTTCTAACCGAATTTGTAATTTGCTTATTTATTACACTTATCATCTGTGATCTCTCATCCCCCGCCCTCAGCCAACAGGTCAGCTCCCCTGTTGATTTCCAGAGCCTAGAACAGATTCCCAGGCTTGGAGCAGAGTAAAGTGAAAGTGACATCGCCCAGTCGTGTCCGACTCTTTGCGACCCCACGGATTGTAGCCTATCAGGGTCCTCTGTCCATGGGATTCTCCAAACAAGAATACTAGCGTGGGTTGCCATTTCCTTCTCCAGGGGATCTTCTCAACCCAGGGATCGAACCCGGGTCTCCCGCATTGCAGGCGGACGCTTTACCATCTGAAACCCACCAGGGAAGCTCCATTAGAGCAGCTTAGGAGCTCNGTGGGTTGCCATTTCCTTCTCCAGGGGATCTTCTCAACCCAGGGATCGAACCCGGGTCTCCCGCATTGCAGGCGGACGCTTTACCATCTGAAACCCACCAGGGAAGCTCCATTAGAGCAGCTTAGGAGCTCAATAAATACTTGAAGAATAAATGAAATATAAGCAAGCAAATGGTTTTCCTGCACGGATACTTTTGTCCTTGCCCTTCTAGTTTTCAGAAGTGGTATGGATGAGACATCTGGCAAGCCTAGTGAAGGACTGGAGGGAGAAAAGATGTTCTCTCGGTTTCCACATTCCTGCTCCCCTCACTTGCCTGCGAGCAGAGGTAGCTGCGCTGAGCCCTAACATAGCACCGCCCCCTGCCGGGAAGTTTGAAAAACTGCAGAGCTCTGCTGTGACCCCAGACGCCAGTTTGAAAAATGATGAAACCTGGGAGTTTGAAAGAAACCAGGTAGAAAAGTTATGGGGTGAAGCCCCCATGTTTTCCTCTGGCAACCAGATAAGCCCGTGGAGGCCTTTTTCAGGCTGGAAGAGGAGTTGAGAAGGAAACGGGGCTCACTTTGTCAGCAGTGGGGTCNTTGAAAGAAACCAGGTAGAAAAGTTATGGGGTGAAGCCCCCATGTTTTCCTCTGGCAACCAGATAAGCCCGTGGAGGCCTTTTTCAGGCTGGAAGAGGAGTTGAGAAGGAAACGGGGCTCACTTTGTCAGCAGTGGGGTCCTGAGGAGTCCTGACTCGGGCACAGTTTCTCTCTCAGGGTGAAAGGATTGCTCCTGATGAGAAATTTGGCTCAGACTGATCTTAGTGGATGGGTTTCCCTGGTGGCTCAGTGGTAAAGAATCAGTGCAGGAGACGCAGGTTCGAACCCTGGGTCAGGAAAATCCCCTGGAGAAGGAAATGGCAACCCACTCCAGTACTCTTGCCTGGGAAATCCCATGGACAGAGGAGCCTGGCAAGCTACAGTCCAGGGGGCTACAAAGATTCAGACACAACTGAGCAACTAAACAATGATGACCTTAGTGGATATCAACCAAAATTCAAAGTCAACTCTCTCCCTCCAGGGATCTTTTTTTTTTTTTTTTTTNAAATCCCATGGACAGAGGAGCCTGGCAAGCTACAGTCCAGGGGGCTACAAAGATTCAGACACAACTGAGCAACTAAACAATGATGACCTTAGTGGATATCAACCAAAATTCAAAGTCAACTCTCTCCCTCCAGGGATCTTTTTTTTTTTTTTTTTTTTTTTAAATTTCTGGCTTTCCTGGAGTTAGTTCAAGTACAGGGTTTTTCTCAGGTTTTGTGTTTGCCATGTGTTCTTTTTCTCCAACCCTCCCCACAAAAGGAGAATTTCGAATCCAGTTTTTACCCAGACCTTTAAATGAATGCGCAAGTTCAGTTACAAAAAGAGGAAATGGAATGGTCAAGTTTGCTTACTGGCTTAGCATTTTTATGGAGCAGTTTCCTTTAGCCAGGCAGGGTTCTAGGTGCTGGGTATACAGCAGAGAAAAAAACAGAAATCGCAGCCGTCACAGGGTTGATATTCTGGGGAGGGGACAGATGCTTCACCCAGAAATAAATTCAAATACCTAATTTAAAACTGTGCTAAGTGCTCTGAAAAAGAATATGGTAAAGAAGAGTAATGGGATAGACTTTGATTTGGGGAAATCCACACAAGAACAAGATATTTAAATTTGAATTCTGCTGCCAATAGTCAGGGGCCATCTGGGGGCCTCGGTCTTTCAACCTTGGCAGAATACTTCCCCAGAGAACAATAATTTGCTCATTTTAGTAACTGTTTGCTCTACAGCACAGAGTATCGCACAGTGGTCTAGGATCAGAACCTGGCTTCAAACCCTGGCTCTGCCCTCTTCTTTGAGCACCACAGAACAGGGAATGGACCCGTGTCCCTGCAGTGGAAGTGCAGGTCTTAACCACTGGACGACCTGGAAAGTCCCTGCCATCTTCTTTAATTTCTCCTCTTTGGGGCCCATAGAGTTATTATATGGAGGAGGCAATGGCACCCCACTTCAGTACTCTTGCCTGGAAAATCCCATGGACAGAGAGGAGCCTGGTGGGCTGCAGTCCATGGGGTTGCGAAGAGTCGGACACGACTGAGTGACTTCACGTTCACTTTTCACTTTCATGCACTGGAGAAGGAAATGCCAACCCATTCCAGTGTTCTTGCCTGGAGAATCCCAGGGACGGGGGAGCCTGGTAGGCTGCCGTCTATGGGGTCACACAGAGTCAGACACGACTGAAGCGACCTAGCAGCAGCAGCAGCAGAGTTATTATAAGGACTTAATAAGATAGAAATANAATCCCAGGGACGGGGGAGCCTGGTAGGCTGCCGTCTATGGGGTCACACAGAGTCAGACACGACTGAAGCGACCTAGCAGCAGCAGCAGCAGAGTTATTATAAGGACTTAATAAGATAGAAATAAAGCAACTGATACAGTACCTGGCAAGTAGTCAGTATTTTAAAAAAAACCAATTGTAATTAAAGGCTTTGAGAAGTTCTGCAACTGAGAAACATTTTTTTTTTAATTTACCACCTTCACTAATTTAAAAAAATATTTATTTAATATTTGGCTGAAGCAGGTCTTCGTTGTGGCACATGGGACTGTTTTTTTGTTTGTTTTAATATTTACTCTTTTTTAAAAACTTTTTATTTTGTGTTGGGGTATAGCTGAATAAGTGTTGTGATAATTCCAGGTGAACAGCAAAGGGACTCCATCATACATACACATATACATATTTCCATTCTTCCCCAAACTCTCCTCCCATTCAGGCTGCCACATAATGTTGAGCAGGGTTCCCTAAGCAATACAGTAGATCCTTGTTAGTTATCTATTTTAAATATAGCTGTGTGTCTATGCCCATCCAAACTCCCTAACTATCCCTTCCCCCAGCACCAGGGATCAAACCTGGGTCCTTTGCATTTAGAATGTGGAATCTAAGCCACCAAACCACCAAGGAAGTCCCTAGAAACCTCTTTAACCAGATTCATTCTTCAGCTATAGAAAATTTTTGTTATATTTTATATTCTACTATATACTTGGGGGGGAAATTATTTCAGCTTTTTTGGAAGGAGTGGTAAGCAGACATTCTTCACTGCCTTACCCCAAATCATTTGCCATCTTTTTTCTTGCTAACAAAACTCTAAGTTCAGGATTTGACCAAAGACAAAATAGCCCTCCAATGGTTTAAGCTCCTGCTAACGGTCTTCTGCAACCCAAAGCATACCTCGTGGATCTAGGGGTCCCAGGTCTCTGTTCAGAACTAAGATCAACCTGGCTTTCTCCATTTGTGTTAATATCTGCATGTTCACCCTTAGGACAGTCTCTGGGCATTGTTACAGGCAGAACCAATTCCTCCCCTGAGGCCTGTTCACTCTGTAAAACCATGACTCACCTCAGAGATTTTTGTTGGCCTCACACCTTCATTCCAGAGTGGATTCCATGATCTGTCCCCCTTTGTCTTCCTCATCTCTCCTGTCTATTTTTGTCCTTTGTAAAAAGCCCTGGCCCCTGGCTGGGATACAGAAATATTAGCACACACTCCCTCTTAATCCCTCAGGCTCCTCTTCCCTTGTCCAGAGTCACCCAAGAGAAGAGGGCAAACTTAGCTTTCTCTGTCTGACTTTTCCTGGGGAAACAGAAGTGCTCCACCATGTGTCCCAAATTCTCCTGTTCTCCTCAGACATGTAACTCAAGGACCTTCTTTCTGTCTCAGAGGACACATACAAAGGATGAATAGCAGATACATGGCATGCAGCATGCATACACAACTCCCTAATCCAGCACCCCAGGCAGACGTTGCTAATCAATCACAGTACCCTTTTTTTATTAAGCCAGGATAGCCACGCTCAATTGAAGTTGCTAGGTGAGATCCTTAACCCCTCTGACATGGATGGTGGTAAGGGATAAAGAGTAACGTCCACACTCAACTCAAGTAAGATTCCTCTGATGCCTGTCACTGTGATACTCTTGGTGAGCCAGAGGGGACCCACCTTGCCTGAAGTCTTCCTTTTTTTTTGAAGTCTTTCTCTAAAAATATTAATTTTTTTTCACCACAACATGCAGGATCTTTAGTTGTAGCATGTGGGAATCTAGTTCCCTGACCAGGGATTGAATTTGGGCCCCCTGCATTCAGAGCTTGGAGTCTCAGTCACTGGACCACCAGGGAAGTCCCTGGCCTGAAGTCTTGGACAGGACAGGTGAGAGGACCACAGACCTCAGCCTCCAGAGACACTGCATAGGAAGTCTGTCCAGGCCTTTTACACATGTGTTCTGGACTCACTCTAAGACCATCCTCAGTCCCTTTTGAATTCACTTCCATAGAACAAGTCTACAGTGATCACTTACCATGTGCCAGGACGGAGGGCCCTGGAAAGATGAATGAATCCTGATTTCCGATCTGGAAGGTTCTGGAGAAAGAGAAAGACTAACAGAATGAAAAGCCAATGCAGTGAATGCTGTAATAGAGCATTCAGCAAATACCGACTGAGTGCCTACTATGTGTCAGGCACTGTGCTGAGTGCCACGGAAAGATGGTCAGCAAGCTAGACACAGTCTCTACGTCGTGGAGCTACAGCCCAAGCAGGGAGTCAGTGCTCATCAAATAATCAGACAGAGGAGTGTGACAAGTGACTGTGATAAGTGAGGGAGAGAGGATTCCAGTGCTAGCAATCTTCACCTGAGGCACGGGGGAAGAAGGAACAAGTTAGCTGAAGAATAAGTAACTGCTAGGTAGGCCAGTGGCTCTCTAATGGAGACAATTTTGGACCCACCCCTAGGGGACACGTGGCAATGTCTGGCAATGTCCTTTTAAGTATCTCTGTTTATTTATTTGGCTGTGCTCGGTCTTAGTCACAGCATGTGAGATTTTTGATCTTTGTTGCAGTATGCATAATCTTTAGTTGCAGCATGCCAACTCTTACTTGGGGCATGTAGGATCTAGTTCCCTGCCCAGGGATTGAACCTGGGCCCCTTTGCATGGAGTGCAAAGGAGCATGGAGTCCTAGCCACTGGACCCTCATGGAAGTCCCATCTGGCAACATCTTTGATTATTACGACTGGGTGGTATCTAGTGGGAAGAGGCCAGGGACACTACTCAGCATCTTCCAACCCACAGGTCAGCCCCCAACAACAAAGAATTATCTGGCCCCAAATGTCAGTAGTACTGATGATCTCCACTATTCCCCACCTCCAGCCATGGCAGAGAGGTCGAGGGTGTCAGTTCATCTCCCTTGCCATCTCCAACTGAGCACGGCCATCCTGGCTCACTGAGAGTGCTGTGATTGATTGGCAGTGTCTGCCACGGGCACTGAATTAGGGAGTGGTGTGTGCATGCCATGTGCCATGTATTTGCTAGTCCTGCTTTGCAGGTGTCCTCGGAGAACTGAGACAGAAGGCCACGCATGGTGACATTGAGAAACTCTGATCTGGATAAAGAGAGAAGGGAAGAAGGGTCCAGATAGATGGAAGACTCTTTGCCCTAAGAGAGTAAGCAACAATTTAAAAGAATGAGTGGACATAACTGGCTTTGAAAAAGGTTCCCCTTGCTGCCATGTGGCAAGTCTGTGGAGGGTCAAGGACAGGAAGCAGGGAGGCTATTGGAGTCATCCTGGTGAGTGGTCACAGGGATTTGATCACGATGCTGTGCACACCTTGCAGGCCTGAGCTGAGGGAAGACAGAAGACTGGACATGAATTCACAGAAGTTTTGAATTCTGGTTTCCATTTGGGGTTAGACATTCTAAATATTGAAGTAAGATTGTCTTTAGGATTAAATGACCATAGGACTGTCTTTTACCTAAAATGAGCAGAAAAGTCATGCGCAGAAAACTCAACTTTTCATCCAAGGACGGGCATAGGCTACCCCAGAAAATAGGATTTAGGAAGACATTGGAAGGCAAAATCCAGGCTGTGTTTTGTTCAGTGTTATCTTAATCAAGCTGAACAGCGCCCCCATGAGACTGGTGTTCTTACCCACCCATTTTACAGATGCAAAAAGGGAGGTTCCACAAAGAAGAGCCACTTGCCCTCCAGGAGCCAGGCAGCAAGCAGAAGAAGTGGCATTCTTCCCTCTTGACTCCAAGTGTCCCTCCTTCCCCACAGCCAGGCCAGGAGACGGCAGGAGGAGAGACAGGATCGGTGGACTTCAGCACTCCTAAGCATCTGCATGCTCTTCACTGGCAGAGAACCCATCTCTCCCAGTGTTGTTGTTGATGTTGTTTGACTGCTAAGTCATGCCCAACTCTTTGTGACCACATGGACTATAGCCTCCTCTGTCCATGCAATTTCCCAGGCAAGAATACTGGAGTGGGTTGCCATTTCCTTCTCCAGGGGATCTTTCTGACCCAGGGATCAAACCTGTGTCTCCTGCATCGACAGGGAGCTTTCTTACCACTGAGCCACCTGGGAAAGCTCCATCTCTCCTATCCTCATAACAACTCTCAAGATCGGTGGTTCTAACCCTTGTATAATTTCCCCCCACAAGGGGAGAATTGGCTGCGTCTCGAGACATTCCTGGTTGTCACAGTCTGGGAAGGGGTTACTCCTGGCATCTACTGAGTGAACACCAGGAACACTGCTCAATGTCCCACTATGCACAGGACAGCCCCTATCCTATTAAAAAAAAAAAAAAAAAAAAACTACCTGGCCGCAAATATCGAAAGAGCTGAGGCTCAAGAATCCTGCTCCAGGATCAAAGCCCTGTGAATACCCATGGCTGTGCAGGAAAGGTGCAGGGGCCCCAGCCCTGCAGAGCCCTGTGAGCTGAAGACATGCTGAAAGGTCCTTCACCCAAGAACCCTGGGTCGGATGACTAATGAGCCAGGAGCTCAGCCTTTATACAGCTCCAGAGCGGGGCATAAGTGACAGGTTCGGCTGTCATGTTGCCACGGTTTCAACAAAGGGGACTTGGACACGCAGGCAGAGGAGTGTGGAAAGGCTGGTGGGGGAGGTCAGGGCAGCAGCTGTTGCTGGAATCTGGGCCTCACCGAAAGGAACAATGCCCCCAGAATCCCAGGCATGCCACAGAGACAGCTGAGCCTGCGGGGCGGGCGAGCGTGGGCAACGGGCATCTGAAGGGCACCAGTAAAAATGGAATTGTCTGGGTGCCTTGGTGCCCCCACGCAGGCAAGGCAGATGACTGAGGGCTAAAAATACCAGGAGAGGAAAAGCCACCAGAGGCTTGTCTGGCTGCCTGGGACTGGGTCTGACCTCTAGGCTCCCTGGGCGTGGTGAGAGCTGGGACCTGGATCCCTAAGCCCCCAGATCGGATAGCAGAGTGAGGGAAGCTGCAGTGGTGGAGTCTGGCATGCAGGCTTCAAATGTGCCAGGCACTAGCAGTGAGGCCCTGGAGAGTGACTGCTCTTCTCTGAGCCTCAGTTTCCTCATCTGGAAAATGTGTCTAATACTAGTGCTCTCCTCCCAGGGCTGTGAGAATGAAATAAGATGACGGTTAAAGCTCTTAGGTCACTGTCACATGAGCTTTAGATATACAGGATAATAATGATTTGATTTCTCTGGGGACCTCAGTTTGGGGAGGTCATGGGACAGTGGCTGGGAGGTGGTTACGGTGGGCAGGCCTGCTTTCTCCAGGCCTTATTATCTACCCCCAAGAATCCAGCCCAGGCTTTAATGTCCCCTCCAGACCCAGCACTTCCCCCTCACGTGTGTCCTTCCTCCACCAGGAGGCTTCAGTTCAGCAACGCAAACATGTCCAAGTGTCACAGCTCACCTTCCCCCAGCACCTCTGCCTGAGGGTGAGGTGGGGGCTGGAGTAGGAAATGAACTGGAAAGATAACCAGTAGCAACTCCTTTGCACACACACACACACACACACAGGTACTCATAGTGCACATACTCTGGGCAAAGCCATTCACAGGAATTCTATGAGTTACCACGTGGATGGCACTTGAGACAGTACCTGGCACAGAGCAAGCACACAATATATGTTAGTCGCTATCCTTAGCATCTCAATGATCTAGTTTTACCTTTAAAACAATCTTCTAAGGTCAGCTGTATTGTTTCCCCCCATTTATAAGTAAGGAATCTGAGGTTCAGGGTAGTTAAGTCACTTTTCCAGAGCCCTACAATAAAGGAAGTGAAGGAGCTGACCTGGAATCCAGCTTTCAATAATTGTACCACTCTGGTATGTCAGGGTCAAGTGGTAAACGATCTTAACTATTGGACCAAAGAGGGGAGTGTTCTTCCTCAGGCAGTAGGGAGCCATTGAAAGTCCTGAAACATGTATAGTTCATCATCAGAGTCGGGTATGTCAGGAAGTACTGGAGTGGGGGTATATGGAAGGCATAGGTGAAAAGGCAAGAGAAGAGGGGTCTCAAACAAATCAGGATCTACTACCATATGCCAGACCTAGGACAAGATTTAGGAGAAATGACTTGCAAGACATGATAGGGGCAGAACAGATTTATTTGTCAGTGGGACAGAATCAAGAGGGCTGAAGATTTTGGTCTGGTCGATAATAAGCAAAGAGTTTGGCTGAGCGAGAGAAAAGAAAAGAAATTCATGCTTGAACATGCTATCTCTTTTACCCCTCTTTCTCCCTTCTCCCTGGACACGGCTGACCTCCAGTGCTCTGGAAAAAGAGCTGACAATTACTGAACACTTATTGTGAGCCCAGAGCATTCCGGCACTTTGCAAGTATGAGTTAACTCATTCAAACCTCACAAGAATGCTTGCAACACTTGGACATTAGGGTCTCTATTATCCCTATGTCACAGATGAGGAAACTGAGGCTGCTTGACCAAGCTGTGCTCACTACACAGAGGGTGCCCCTTCACTGTAGCTGCCCCATCTCTGCTGGGCACAGAGCCTGTCTACCCAGGTCTGACTTGCTGGAGAAGCCAACTTCCCCACCTGGTGGCTCTCACTGACGCCTGGGGGCCCTGACACGGGGAGATAGGCTATCACTTGGTGACAGAGCCCATCACCCACCCGACTTTGGGCTGGCAGGGCCTGGTATGCCTTTGTTCTATTGGTGATGGCTGACTTCACCACCCTCCTTAAAGAGGTATAAGCCCAAGGCAAGGCGACCCGCTAGACCAGTTTGCTTTCAATGATAATATGGTAAGCACATATATGTCGTTTTCCTGTGCCAGGGTTTGTCCTAAATATTCATGTGCTTAATGCTTTAAATTTAACGCTTTCATTTACTGATATTAATGTACATATTCGTTTGATCCACTGACGTTTTATAAAACAACCACACGGAGAAGAGCTTCCTTTTCACCTTGTGAGGAATATAAAGGCTTAGACTTGAATTCCAGGAACTAAAGAGGAAAAAGTACTTACAAAGGGGATGAGTTAAAAAATACCCCTAGCCAGAGCTGGATTAAAACCTTTAAAAGACTCAAGAAGAGCAAAGACGCTAACTCCCACTACCTCATATGAAATGCAAGATAAAAACAGTACGCAATGGTCAGACCAGCGTAAAAACATCTCACGATGTTCTGATTTTCCCTGCGGTGACTATTTTAGTCCTTTTTAAAAATATATCTAATCCTTTCCCCAAAAAAAGTTTGCGGGTTTTCCTTTGTTTTGTTCTTGGCTCCCCTGCTCAGCTGGTGCTCCGAGTGTGTATTAAGTGTGTCTGCTGCGTGACCTGGGTCTGCCTCCAGCCTCTCACTCAGTCACAGACAGGTGGACAAGCATCTCATCCCCATGGGTGAGGAGAGGGTGGACAACATTTCAAAAGGTTTCAAGGCACATCGTGGAGTAGAAAGGTCCAGGTGGCTGGTGTGTGTGTGTGTGTGTGTGTGTGTGCGTGCGTGCGTGCGCATGTGTGTGTGTGTATGATGATATCATTCATGTGAAAAAGTATATTAGTATGTGCATGATATGATATTAATACAAAAAAGTACAAGTGTGTGTGCCAATGAGAGTGATTGAGAAAGGGAGAGGGAAAAATTGAGATGCAATCCTGAAATAGAGCCTGGAACAGAAACAAGGGCAATGGTGGAAAAACCAGAGAAACCCAGATGGAGTCTGGAGCTGAGTCAATAGTAATGCACCAAAGCCAGTTTCCTAGTTTCGACCAAAGTCCCAGTGACAACGTAAGATGTTAACATGAGGGAAAACTGAGTGAGTGGGACCTCTTCAACTTTTCTATAAATCCTAAAGTTAAAATTTTATTTTAAAAAAAGTCTGGAAGGAACTTCCTGAAGTTCTAGAATAGCAGAACTAATCTCCGATTGTTGTGTTCTTTAGTTGCTAAGTCGTATCTGTCTCTTTTCCGATGGACTATACCCCACCAGGCTCCTCTGTTCATGGGATTTTCCAGGCAAAAATACTGGAGTGGGTTGCCATTTCCTACTCCAGGGGATCTTCTCGACCCGGGAAGCGAACTCGTGTCACCTGCGTCAGCAGGCAGATTCTTTACAGTGAAGCCCAATCTCTAGTGCTAGAGGTTAAAAAAAAAAACAAAAAACAAAAAACAACAGTTATTTTTGAGGAATGTTGACTGGGACAGGGCTCTGGGAGTGGGGTGTTTTGGGGCTTGACCTGGGTGATGGTAATGTGGTGTGCACATATGAAAAACTCACCTCACTTGGTACTGAAGAGGCGTGCACCTTTTTATAGGTGTATCTTCATTTTTAAAAAGCAAAAGGGTTAAAAATATAGTCTGAAAGACTTTACATCAAGCCACACACACACTGGTTTCCTATGGGGAGGATTTGGCTGGAGTAACAGAAAGGAAGATTTTTTAGTCAAATATTTCTGTAGCATTTCCAACTGTTTGATAGCAAGAATGTGGTCATTCACATTGTACTAATTTAACTTTTTATAGACATGCACACAGAAAAGGGCACAGATCATAACACTGCAGCTTGACAAATCTTCCCAAATATAACACATTTGTGTAACCAGCACCCAGATCAAGATACAGCACATTTCCAGTGCCCCAAAAGATCCTCAATTATTCACTGTTTACCTCAAATTTCAGTTTAATTAGGGATTCTATATATACATGCTAAGTTGCTTCAGTCGTGCCTGACTCTGTGACCCTATGGACAGTAGCCTGCCAGGCTCCTTGGTCCATCGGATTTTCCAAGCAAGAATACTGGAGTGGGTTGCCATTTCCTTCTTCATTGTGTGTGTGTGTGTGTGTGTGTGTGTGTGTGTGTGTATTGTTGTTATTTAGTTGCTAAGTTGTGTCCAACTCTTTTAAGACCCCACGGACTGAAGCCCGCCAGGCTCTTCTATATATGGGATTTCCCCAGGCAAGACTACTGGAGTGGGTTGCCACTTCCTTCTCCAAGAGATCTTCCTGACCAAGGGATCAAACCTGTGTTTCCAGAACTGCAGGCGGATTCATTACCACTGTCATGAGGGAAGCCCTGTGCGTGTGTATGTGTGTGTGCACGTGTGCACGCAGATTTATTTTTTGCTAAACCTGGTAACCCCAGAAGCCCCTACACTTACGAACTCCCACTGTTCTGACCCCTAACAGCAAGGATTCATTTTACCTGTTTACCCACACACTGTCTTGAAATTTAAAGTCTTAATGTTTACCTTAGAAAAATATCAGAAGCAGTGGTCAGCAAAGTGGGAATCACAAGCTTATGTCTCCTTTATCCATCTCCTCTCATTCCAAGCCCCTGAAAACAGTCAACCCAAACAAAGAAGTTGGATCCAAGTTCAAACAGGGACTTTGACTCTGAGACACCCCATGTCGAGGCTCCAAATGGTCAATGGAAAAGAACTGTCCTTCCTTCAAGGATTCCCTCCACCAGGTCAGACCACATTTCCCAAGCCTGGGAAAAGGTAAAAAACTTCCTGGCTCCAAGTCGGGGTTCCCAGGTCTAATATCTAAGTACCCCAAAGACAATCACAGTGGCTAAGGTTTATCAAGGGCTCAAAACACTCTATCCTATTTGATCCTCATGACAACCTTATGAGGCAATGCAATTATTACCTCCATTTTACAGATGCAGAAACTGAGATTTAGAGAGGAGGAAAAAAAAAAAAAAAACTTCCTGAAATAATACAGCTGGCCTGAACTCAAACCTTGGCTTATTGGATTCCAAAACCCTGCGCAATCACACAAGGCCATCTCGAGAAGAATCAAAAGCAAATACTCCTCCTGTCCTCAGTCTGGCAGATGACCGATTCCTGGGACTAGGGTCTGGGGTCTGCAGTACCCTGTTCTCTGGCTTCTTGCTGCCAGCACTGCCAAAGAAAATCTGATACCAATTACATTTTTTCCACAAGAGCTATGTTCTTTCTGCCTAGAAATATGTCAGATTTTCTCTTAACCCTGGAAGTTTGTGAATTTTGCCAAGATATACCTTGGTGTGTGTTTTTTTCCTCATCCATCCAGCATGGGAGTCCTTTCAACTGGCAGATTTCATTCTCTCCTAGACTGAAGACAATTTTCTTCTGTGTGTTCCATCATGTCCGACTCTTTGCAGCCCCATGGACTGTAGCCCACCAGGGTCCACTCTCCAGGCTCCTCTGTCCATGCAATTTTCCAAGCAAGAATACTGGAGTACGTTGCCATTTCCTACTCCAAATTTTCTTGAATTATTTATTTTCGGCCCCTCCTTCTGGAATGTGTATCACTTGCCTCTCTTTATTTCCTTCCAAGATACTCTCTGCAGGTCATCCTCCAGACCACTGTATGGGTTGCAATGACCTTCCTTGCTGACAAGTCATTTAGTTAAGTTTTTATTTCAGAAATCAGCTCTCAAATCTCCAGGAAGTCATTTTTGGATTTCACTGGCATTTCTGTATGTTNGGTACGAGGAAATGTGAATGAGGGAATTCTGAGTGAGGTCGGGTGAGAGGGAATTCTCAGAGAAGGAGACTGAGCGGGAATTCTGAGTGAGGAAATTCTGAGAGAAGTAGAGTGAGAGAGGGTGTGAGGGATTCCTGAGAAAAGCTGGGTGAGAGGGAATTCTGAGAGAAGGTGGAAGAGTGGGAATTCTAAGAGAAGGTGGGTGAGAGGGATTCTGAGGGAAGGAGAATGACTGTGCTCAGTCACTTCAGTCATGTCTGACTCTTCACGACCCTCCATCAGACTGTGTCCATGGGATTCTTCAGGCAAGAATACTGGAATGGGTTGCCATGCCCTCCTCCAGGGGACTCTTCCTGACCCAGGCATGGAATCTAAGTCCCTTCTATCTCCTGCATTGACAGGCAGGTTCTTTACCACTAGTGCCACCTGAGGAACCTGAGGGAGGGATGGAGAGAGGGAATTCTGAGAGAAAGAAGATGAGAAGGAATTTGTACAAGCTGATCTTTTACATCGTCGTCTTAAAATATAATTAATAATAATTTCTACCTCTTGAGCACTTACTATATATTACTGTGCTAAGTGTTTTCCGTGTCTCATCTCACTAAGTGTTCAAACCAGTTATGTGAGATCCATACAACTGCCTCCAGTTTATGGGTGAGGAACTAAAAATTCAGGTAAGTCAAGTCACTTGCCTGAGATCACACAAATGGCAGAGTCAGGATTTGACCAGATGTGTCTCTTTGGTGGGTTTCCCTGGTGGTGTTAGTGGTAAAGAATCGGACACGACTGAGGCAATTTAGGAAGCATGTACGTCTCCTTGATAATGCCTGAGCTGTTAACCACTAAGTCACTCAGCCAAGTTTCTCTACAAAAGTTTATCACTACACTGGCAATGAAATTCACCAGAGAGAGTGGAGAAGGGCACACAAGAGAACTGAATTGGAAAAGCAAAGATGAAAAAGGACCATGTGGACTATGAAAAGCCATGACTGAGCAGTTTGAAACCACTGGAGACTAACAGAATACACATACCCGGGTGTGTGATAGGCAGCAAAGGAGTGCATGCAGATTCGTCTTTGGTCCCAACTTCTCCTTCATTTAATTCCTCCATTCAAAGAATATTTATTTAATACTCACTCTAGGCCAGACACTGCACAAAATTCTGAGGATACAATGTATCTGGGATTGGCCTGAAGACAATGATTTATTGTTAGTAGCTGCCATCAGTTTAGTGTTTTCTGAGACTTTTTTCCCCCCTTGCTTGTCGAACTGGCATATGCTGTGTAACATATGCTATGTTCTACCTTCCAGACTGTGCCATGCATTTTGCACAATTACCTCCTCACCCTCACAACAGCTCTATAGTTGAAGGCATTATTACCTCCTCATTTTACAGATGAAGAAGCTGACTCAAAGAGGCAAGTCATCTGTCAAAGATGGTATAGCTGACACTGGAACCCAAATCTGGTCATTTAGAGGAAAAATGCCATCACATCGCGAATTGCTGAAGGTAGAGTGAAGTGTCTTAATCACTTTCATATCTCTGTCTGCCTGGTACTGTACTTGAAATATAGGGCACTCAATGAATAATTGCCAAATGCTGAATGAAGTGTTGGTCATTAGTGCTCAGCAACTTTCCGCAGGCAAGAATGGGACTATTTTCAAAAGGAAATTCATCATTTAAGTTGAATGTCTACTTTATACATACTGTGCTACAGCATCATTGCAAGGGACAAATAATTAAATTAGACCTGACCTCGGCCTTCAAAGAACTGTAAGGTCTTTTTTTTTTTTTTTTTTTTTTTTTTTTCTTTTTTTTTTTTTTAACA
>SJYV01051764.1:1287405-1311982 GCA_006410875.1 Neotragus pygmaeus
TTTTTTTTTTGCCATGACAATAAGTGATTCTTGGGTTCGCACCCCCAAAAGTGAAATTTTTTTCTATCTGAGTGATCACTGCCATTTACTGAGTACCTGCCTGGGCCTCATAGTTACTCACTCTGGAAAAATCTCATAAGGAAGATCTTTTTATGGTTTGCACTTCATGTGCTCAGAGAGGTAAAGTCACTTGCCCGAGGTCACACAGCACCCCCCGCCCCCAGTTCAAGTGCCATTTTGTCTGACCTCCCAGCCTGAGGGCTCAATCACTCCACTCTACCGCCTCAAATTGTCTAAGGCTGAATGAAAACTATAACAATCCCTACTCAGGCCCTTGACAAGGAAAGCAAAGTCTGTGCTACTTGTTTCCTTAACTACCTTGTTCTTTCCTAGGGGCCAAGGATCTTCCAATTTTCTCCAGCAATATCCACAGAGGTTTCAGCACATGAGAGCAACTGAGCACATATTGGTAGATTGATTTGGTTGATAGGACTCGTTTGTTGGCCTTGCTCCCAGTCTGATTGCCCCTGGCATGGGCAGCCTAGGGCCTGGTTCGACACAGTGTCTCCTGCCAGGAACTCATTACTCCCCTCGTTTCTGGTGTGAAATTCCAAGGCCAAACCATGTGGTCTGCCTTGCACACCTTGCTGCTGCCTCACCTTGCGCCCCTGGCTCCCTCCCTTACTCAGCTCAGGTCACATGCTCCTTCTGCTCCGCAAGATTCCCGATCTGTCCTCCTCCGAGGCTCCTGCTGTCCCTGGAGCCAGGAGCACTCCCCATCTCTGCTCAGCACTGCAGCCTGGCACTCCCCATCTCCATTTCTTCCCTCTGTCCTATCTGTCACCACTGGAAATTCTCTGCATTGTGCATTTGTACTTTTTCACCCATCTACCCCTTGCACCGTGTCATGAGGCATGCAGTTTGTCGCTAGGCGGCTGTCTCCCCTACACTAGCCCCACGCCCGGCATGCAGCAGGGCTCCACGAGGGGGTGACCACCCAGCCAGCCACTGACTCTGTGGCCATACCACTGGGGCGGCTGAGGACACGTTCTGCTCCTTAGAGGCAGATGTTCTGGTTCTTGGACTCTGAAGCCCGTCACCCACGGCCACTAAACAAGGCCACGACTTTATTCCAAGCCCTCCCTTCTCACTCCTTGGATCACAAGGCTGCCTGCAAGGCCACAGGAGGAAAACCATCCTGAAAGAGATTAACCACCACAGTGCCTTGAGTTCTGAGACCAAACCTCCTTTCCCAAGGCCCTTTAAGAGCCTGGACTCTGGAAGCAAATGGGCCTCAGATCCACTCCCAGCTTCTGTCTGATCCCAGGCATCTCATTTTTCCTCTCAGCCTCAGTTTCCTCATCTGTGAAATGGGGACACAGAAAAAAAGGGGGTCTCTCCCATTCAGGGTGATTAGATTTTAAACAGGAGCACAAAACGTATACACGGTTCCTGGCACACAGCAGGCACTTGATGAGAGCTGTTACTTCTTCAGTCAGTTAACAGACCTGCTGAGCAGCTGCTGTGTGCTGGACAGTCAAGAGCTTGGAGGCGAGGAGAGTGTGGTAAGGACTCACCCTCCTGAGCGGCCCACCGAGAGTGAACAAAATAAGTGAATTGCACAGTATGTTGTCGTCCAATAGCTCAGTCGTGTCTGACTCTTTGCGACACCATGGGCTGCAGCATGCCAGGCTTCTAGGAAGTGGTAAATGCTAGGGAGAAACACAAAACAGAGAAAGGGCTCTGCAGGGCAGGGGCTAAATGGCTGTTTTTTAAAAAATATTTATTTGGCTGCATCAGGTTAGTTGTGGCACTCAAGATCTTCGCTGCGTCATGCAGGATCTCTCGTCGCTGTACACAGACTCTCAAGTTACGGGAGTACTCTGTCTCTCTAGCTGTGGCCCATGGCTCAGTAGTTGCTGCGAGCAGGCTTAGTTGCTCCGCAGCATGCAGAATCTTGGTTCCCTGACCAGGGATCGGACCTATGTCCCCTGCATTGCCAGGCGGATCCTTAACCACTGGACCTCCAGGGAAGTCCCTAAAGGGTTATTTTTAAAATAGCGTGCTGAGGTCTCATTGAGAAGGTGAGCAAAGACCTGAAGGAGGTGAGGGAAGGAGGTTCATAGATGGCAGATGGAAAAGCATTCCTGGCAGAGGAAACGACAAGAGCGAAGGCCCTGAGGTGGGACCCGTGACTGATAGTGTAAGAGAATTTTTAAGTCTGCTCTCCCCGCCATTTCCCTCCTCAAAATTGACAAGCACAAGTGCCGACTGCCCAAGCACTGCAGCGCGCGAGCAGCATCTCTCGCTGTGCACCAGCCACCCGGCTCTTTAACCTTGAATGCCTTTCTGGGTCCCACGTGTCACTGGGTGGCGACTGAGCTGCCCTTACTTCAGAAGAACGGCATGGGGTGGGGGAGCCTTAGGTGGTGTCCGCCTCACCTACCACTGCCAAAAGTGGTCATGGGGTTATTTTTAAACTTGGGGAGGAAGTATTTATTGTTCCCGGGCTGAAGAGAGCTGGGCAGACTGTGGGATTCTTCTGGGGGAGCAGTGCTGTGTCCTTTCCACCATGGTGAGTACTCAGGGCCCCCGGAGGAGGTAAGTGATGCTGGGTGGCGAGGAGGGGACACCACCTACAAGCAAAGGACCAGACAGGAGGGGGAGCACGGCAGCTCTCTGGGGCCCCAGATCCTGGAGGAAAAAGCACTGCTTGCTGCGTGCACACAGAGGAACCCCAATCAATGGCCCCGATAAGCCACAAATAACAGCAGCTCCCGGGGACTCGCAAAAACAAAATAAGAGAGTTGGCTTTTTTATGGCTTGTCTACTGACCTCTTGAGGAATCAATAACTCCCAGGGCTTGCAAAATGGGATTGAATGCTTTTAAGGATCAAATTGTAATTCTTTTCTCTTGTTCAGGCAGCTGGGGAAAAGAATCTTTTTGTTTTCACCTTTTGAACTTGCAAATTTAAAACCTCTCTCCCTCTGTTTGTTGTTTAGTTAGGTGTCCCTCTCCAGAAGCAGGAAGCCTCCCAAATCAGGATCAGTGTAAGGCTGTGGTTAGGGGCACAGACTCTGGAGTCAGTCTGCCCGAGTTCGACACTGGCTCTGCCTTTTTGTGACTGTGTGATCGTGGGTAAACGCGCCAACCTCTCTGAGCCTCGGTTGCCTCCCCGGGAAAATGGCGATGGTAATAATAGCATCCACTTGACAGAGCAGTTATGAGGACTAAATGCAATAACATATGCAGTGTTCAAGCGTTTGCTGTAACTCAAGTCAGAAGCAGGTGGGCAAATGTTAACTCACTCCCCTCTGCTCTGTTTGCATGGTGCAAGGACAGAACATTTAGAGAGGAGATGTTGCTGCCATTTGGATTAGGGGAAAATCGAGGGGGACAGAGCAGTTGGGTTTTAACACCCTGAAAATGTGTCATTTCATCTCGCATTCTTCATGGTTTAGTGAGCCTGACTTTTTTTTCGCCTCCAATCAATTCTCCTTCTGTGCATTACTGAACTTTTTGTGAAACGCATCAGAACAAAAGCAGCTGGGTCCTGCTGGAGCTGATCCGAAAGCCTGGCCTCCATCCCTGGAGACACACCTCTACCTCCCCTAGTTTGCAAAGGAGCTGCTGCAAGACCCACAGTCTTTTACCATCCACCAGAACCAGGCTGACTTTGAGAAGTCTTATTCCATGTCCTTTTAACGTTCCAGCACCGCCCTTTTCAGATGAGTGTCGGCACCACACCCCCATTTCACAGATGAGTGGCTAAGACTTACCAGAGATGGAACCTGATCTAGTTTTCTAATTCCCAGCCTCTGACTCTTTTAACTGATGTTTTTTTACCCTTTAGTCACCTAAGAAAGCCAAGAAGAGAGCAGAGGGAGCCAATTCCAATGTGTTCTCCATGTTTGAACAGACCCAGATCCAGGAATTTAAGGAGGTGGGTGCAACTGGGTGGAGATTCCCACATGCTAGAAGGAGCCTTTCCCACATTCCATATTCCCTGCAAGGACCTCTCAGTTATGTTGTCTTTGTTTTCGTTCTGTTGTTGTTGGCCGTCCCATGCCATGTGTGGGATCTTAGTTTCCCAACCAGGAATTGAACTCACACCCCTTGCAGTGGAAGTGCAGTGTCTTAACCCTTGGATCAGCAAGGAAGTCCTAGCTTGTCTTTATCCTCCCCAAAACACCCCAAATTTGGTCTGAACATGTGTGTGAATGACTTAAAGAAATTAACTTTTGCTGATCATCAAAACAAAGTGTATGTCTTGTTGAAAATGTAGGAATGAATTTCAGAAATGCATGAAGAATAAAAATGACCTGACTTATAATTCTATGACCCGGAGATGATCAGTTAACATTTGGGGATATGTCCTGCCAGTGGTTTTTGTTATGTATGCACATATTTGTTAAACAAAGGGACCATTTTCTATGCACACTAATCAGTACCTGTTATTTTTTCTTGAGTAATTCAGCACCAACATTTTCCATCATTTATTTAAATCACCTCCTATGGTTAGATGTTATATTTAGAATGTTTTACTATTATAATTAATACCCTTTGCTTGTATCTCTGGTTATTTCCTTGGGGTAAATTCCTAAAAGCGGAACAGTTGGATCGAAGGAACATTTTTTTTTTTTTACAAAAGGAACTAAAACCAAGTACAACCACTGGTCCAAGCTGCCCTCCAGAAATCCTGTGCGCATTCTGACTCCCATCAGCCCCAAGAGGAGAAGGTGCCTTTCCTGCCACATCTCCATCAACACTGGGTGTTAACATCTCAAACATGATTTCTGCCAGTCAGAGAGATGTCTGAGAGTATCTTGAGATTTTAATTTTTACCATCTTAATTGTTGACTGCTAGCTAGGTCTGAAATCCTACCCCAGTCTATGGGGATGTGCCTCCATAAGCAAACCTAAGTACCAATTATGTAGAATTAAACCACTGCTGCAGGCTCAGGATACACTGAATTAATTTTCCAGCCATCCTGATGGCTCACACTGAGTTATCCACTCTCTCACCTGGCCCTTCAGAGGAAAACACACTAAAGCTATGCCGGAGAGGCCACAGTATTTTATATGAAAGGCAAAACCACTGGGGGCTTCCAGTGGGACATGAAGACTTGCCCCTTCTGTCCCCACCAGCATTCAGATAACAGGAACATCATGCTCCACGGGCTGCCAGGGAGAGAGGAATTTCTGGGATGAAATGTCACATCTGAACCTGAAATAGTTCTCTTCCGCGGAGAAGACTACATCCTCCCTTCTCCCTCCCTCTGTCCCAACTTCTGGAATGAGATCAGCTGCTGGGGGCATGACCTGGGGGTGCAAATACTTTCAGGAACCAGTTGTTAAAAGAACTCAGATATGATATGTCATTGGTAAAATGATATGATAAAGAAATGCAGATATGATATGTCACTGGTAAAATACCTGGGCATTCACAAATCTCTTGGAGTCTCCCTCAGAGCCAGCTGGAAAAGATCACTGGCTTCATTTTACAGATAATGTGGGCTTGCAAGTTGGTGAGCAGACCCCAGTTTTTAACCCATTTTTTTTTCAACAACAGCTTGATAAAGTTATAATTCACATACCATGTATTCACCCTTTTAAAGTAAGTGTACAATTCAGTGGTTATTTAATATAGTCACAGCATTTTGCAACCATCATCACTTATCTAATTTTAGAACATCTTCATCGCCCCCAAAAGAAACCTCATACCCATTAGCAGTCACTCCCGAGGCCCCCCTCCCCTCAGCCCCTCACAACCACTAGTCTATTTTCTGTCTCTAAGGATTTGCCTGTTCTGAATGCTTCATAGAAATGGAATCGTACCCTATGTGGCCTTTTGTGTCTGGTTTCTTTCACTTAGTATCATGTTTCAAGGTTGTAGCATGTTGTAGCATGTGTCATAATTTCCTTTTTATCGTTGAATGACATTCCATTGTAGGGAGAGACCACATTTGTTTATCCATTTATCAGTTCAGAGCTATTGTGAATAGTGCTGATGTGGACGTTCACACCCAGGTATCTGTATGGATACATGTTCTCATTTCTCTTGGGAATACACGGGAGCATGAAATTGTTGGGTTCTGTAGTAACTCCAGATCTAACACCTAATATCCCTCGATGCTCCTTGAAAACCCCAGAATCCCACTTCCCCCAGCCCTTGGCATAATCTCTGGGGCTCCTTCCCACAATTTCTCCCAGGCTGACCAGACAATCACCTTCCTTTTGCAGGCCTTCACCATCATGGATCAAAACAGGGATGGCTTCATTGACAAGAATGACCTGAGGGACACATTTGCTGCTCTTGGTACGTCGCCCCGCACCACCACCCAACACCAGCTAGGAAGGTCTTCTTATCCCACTCCCGTGAGGGGCAGGAGGTGAGGCTATCAAAAAGGTCAAGAGCTTGTCATTTTGAAACGGCTCAACCAAGATCAATCTTTAAGGCAAATTTCAGAGGATAGGAAACAAATGCTTAGTCTTTGAGTGTCTTAACACATCTTTTTCTTTAAAAATCATTTTTATATGGTTTTGAGTACAATGGCAGTTTATAAGAGAAAACTCGGCAAATTCAGAAAAGTATAAAGGAGTACACAATGTTGACCAATAGGGCATATTCCACTGTTAACATCTGAGCCTCTAATTTTTTTCCTAGGCATCTCGTGTGTGTGCATGCTTACTTGTTAGACTCATTCTATTTTGGATTCAGCTTTTAAAATTTAACATCTCAGTAGGGTGATCATGAGTACCTGGAACTGTTTCAAAATATGTGTCCAATCTGTCACCTCCTCCTCCATTCCATGGACCTCAGGTCCATGAACAGCTGGGCAGGTTTTGTACTGAGCAATTATACAGAGTACTATTCGTATTTGTAGCCACTTAAAACATAAGTTATCTTAATAAGGAGTGGCTTTTTCTAATTTATACAAACGTACTATATGGGCTTCTGACAGTGTCTAAGACAGGTATATCAGAATCTCCAAGGCTGTGTGAGTTAGAGCAGCTATAATTTGAAAAAGTTCCCTCAAATTCTGATCTGTCTCTCCCACCTCCAAGTGAGAAGGGCTCATTTTATAACATGAGGATTTCTTATTTGAGTAAAACATTAAAACATCTGTATAAAATGTTCCAGGTCCTGAAAGCACAGTTTTAAAAATAACTAAACCCTCTGTGAGTTGTTTCCAGTTGTCTGGTTATTATAAATAACACTTTTGAGAACATCTCACGTGAATCTCTGGCCCCGACTACTATGTCTCCGATTATTCCTAGACAAGATTCCTTGAAGTAGGATTACAAGGGCAAATGCCAGTGCCCTGACAGCTGTTTCTGTCCCAGCTCAGAATCGCTGAGTGTCTGTCTCCTGCTCTAGGGCGTGTGAATGTGAAAAATGAGGAAATTGATGAAATGCTCAAGGAGGCGCCAGGTCCCATTAACTTTACTGTGTTCCTACAGATGTTCGGGGAGAAACTTAAGGGTAAGTTCATGTGTATTTCTGTTCGTCTATGTCTGAAGAGGTATATATCTGTGTATGTGTGTGTGTGTTGGTTTGTGCACTTGTGTCTGTCTTTATGTGTCTTCATCTTTGGGCATCAATTAAAAGCACTAGGAGAACATACAGGAGTTGGCAGATGAAGGCAAGGTAACATAGGAGAGGGAGAGGGTAAAAAGAGCAGTTAAAGTGCTCCAAGGTTGGCCTTCATCCAGACCTCATACGAAGCACTTTAAATGCATTATATGCATCCCCTTAGTCGAGGACGTAGGTTCTCTTCTTATCCTCATCTACAGAAGGGGAACTGAGACTCAGAGACAGAAAATCACGTGCCTGAAGCTACACAGCTAACAAATGCTGGAGTCAGGATTCAAATCCCAGTCTTTCTAAATCTAGATCCATGCCTGACCTTGGGTTTGCTCCAGAAATAACTGGATTCTCAGTCCATGCTTTCAAAACACCAAGGCTCGGTGCTCAGAAGTGGTGAGGTCTTTCTTCCTTACCCAAGATTCTCAGCCACCCACGGCACATCAACCCCATTTTCTGTTTCAGGAGCAGACCCCGAGGAGACCATTCTCAATGCATTCAAAGTGTTTGACCCTGAAGGCAAAGGAGTGCTTAAGGCTGATTAGTGAGTGGGATGTGAGTGGTGGGAGGGGGACATGGGGGTTCCTTGATTCTCCCCACAGCCCTCCCCACAAAGCCGGGGGCAATATCTGCTTTTCTCTCTCTGCAGTGTTAAGGAGATGCTGACCACGCAGGCGGAGAGATTTTCCAAAGAGGAGGTAACAGGCCCCTTCAGACACCCTCTGTACCCCAGTTACTGGCCACACCTTTCTAGGGACTCCCTTCTCCAGACTGTCTTACATAAAATACCCCTGACCCCACACTGAGAGAGAATCTGCTTTCGTTTACTGAGCCCTTATCTCATTCCAGTCCCTCAATCACCCTGTGAGATAGTGACTAGCACTATGGACATTTTACAGATGGCGAAACTGAGGCTCAGGGAGGCAAAGTTACTAGCCTGAAAGGACAACACTAATGGGAAATGCCGGGTCCTAGATCCAAACCTCTGCCTGACTCCAGGTTCTGCCTTCCTCATAACACATTGAGACCTGGTGACGGCATCAATTTTCTGATGGATTGAAGGTGTCATGCAGGGTGACCATGTATTGTTGTGTAGGTTGTACACCGCACAATCCTCCTGGATATCCTTAATAACAGATACTGCAGAGTATCTATTTGTTGCAAGTTTTTTCCAGCAGATGGCAGTAACGTGTCTTGCTATAATTTTCTAAAAATCAGAACATATATAAGACTTCTTCTGGCAGGTGGCAGTAATGTGCCTGGAAGAAGGGGCACTATTGTTATCAATGATTCATCAAAGGCCCTATACGAACAAGCAACTGTCTTGTCAACATTGCTAATTAATCTTAATGAATCTGTTTAAAATAGTCCCTTGCAGCCTCTCAGGCCTGATTCCATGAAGTTTCACATTTTACTAAAACTTTTATTTGAATTTCCTCCTTAAAATTCAAGCAGTTAAAAGAGCCTGCCTTTAAACTCCCACCATCTGTGACTTCGGACAAGCTCCTTAACCTCACTGTACCTCAATTTCTTCATCTGTAAAGTGTGGACAATAATAGAATCTACTTCACAGTACACATGACGATTAAATGAGTTCAAATGTATAAAGTGCTGATACATGAAAAAAGTAATATATGTTGGCTACTATTAACCCCAAATTTTAAAAAAACAATAATTAGCCAGTATTCTTTAAGGACTTCCTGGTGGCTCAATGGTAAAGAATCCGCCTGCCAATGCAGGAGACTCAAGTTTGATCCCTGAATCAGGAAATCCCTTGGAGAAGGAAATGGTAACCCACTCCAATACTCTTGCCTGGGAAATCCCGTAGACAGAGGAGGCTGGTGGGCTACATTCCATAGGGTTACAAAAGAGTCGGACACAACTTAACAACTAAACAACTAAAAAAATTTTTAATGTAGAAATTACACATTAAAAAAAATTAAATTTCCCTCAATGAATCAAATTCCTCAAAAAGTCTGACCTCCTTGCCCACGTGGCCACAATGGCTGGCCCTGAGGAGTTATAATCTCTGTAGATGGACTATGTCTCCATTTAACCACAGTCCCCAACAGGCCCATCGTGCTCCTCTACATAACCTGCCCGCCCCTTTACACACAATTGAGTTTGCAATCCCTGCTTTCCCCATTGCAGGCTGGGTACCTAGGAACATCCCTGCAGGATGGCCCTTGGGGTCAGCACCTGGGAAAGCAAGCAGGAGGGCAGGGAGGGAGATGCCCATGGCACCCCATATCCTCCAGGCCCCAGCTGCCTCTCCACTTGGGCCGCCCTTCCCCCCAGACCCTCAGCATGTCTTGCTGGTTCATTGCAGATTGACCAGATGTTCGCCGCCTTCCCCCCTGATGTGACTGGCAACTTGGACTATAAGAACCTGGTGCACATCATCACCCACGGAGAAGAGAAGGACTAAGGGAGTGGCTTGCCTTTGGGTGGGCAGATGGGGGCATCCTTGCCCTCTTCTCGTTTTGCCCATAACGCACCACCCCCAACCTTGGCCAGTTGGTCGTGTGGCTGCCTCTTTTGTCCACCTCCATCTTCTTTTCAGCCTGGGTGCCTTAGAGCTACCACGTGACCACACAGCTGACAGATGGAAATTCACCCAGAGTCCATGTTCAAATAAAAAGGAGGTTGTGTATTTGTTCACGGTGTGTCCTTGAATAGGGAAGACCCTTTGCTAGTTCCCATGAAGGCAGTGTATGAGTTAGGGATGGTCCTGCTGTCATTATTATTGAATCTTAGTGACTCTTTACTTAAACAGATCTTCAGGGACTTGGGACTCTGCTGGTGGTCCCGTGGTCACCAGTTGTTCCTGGTTCTTGTCTATCCCTTCAGCAATCCTAGTGGAGAGAGGACACCTCTCTCTCTCTCTCCCAGCTCCACACAAATCCCAAAACAGGGCCTGTGCAATACCTGAACCAACCCTGAAACAGGTGCAGTACTCTGACTAGCAGACTTGCTCATATGACCAACCCTCGCACGGGGGTTGAAATCAGCCCCTTCCAAAGTTTACATGGCCTGAGGGTGGGAAGGGCCATTCCCAACGGAAAGTCCAGATGTAGTTTAGGAGGAAGGGGGAGTAGATGTCAGGTAGTCTAAGTTTTCAAGGGAACCCCAAGAATCTGGGACCTAGCCAAAGCGCAAGATGTACTTGGAACAAAGAGCTGAAGCTGGGATCAAGGTGGCAGCTGGGGTCACCTAGAGGGAATGAGATGGTCTGGGTGGTTGGAGGAGCCAGAACTGAAGTGAGTCTTTAAGGTTCAATAACAATAACAGAGACCCCCAGAGGAGAAACTCAGGGTCTGCTCCAATGACATCACCTGCTGGGAAATGGGGTTCCTTTCAAGCCAACTGAGAAGGCAAGGACTCAGGACCCCCATGCCATACCATGATGACCCTTCATGATCCACACCCTGTGATGACCCATGCCCCCCTCACATCCAGAACCTGTGACCTGGGGCTCCTGCAGAGACAAGGCCAGGCCCTGGAGAGGCCCCAGCTCATGGCACTCAAATGGAGTTTGTGTTTCAGGAAAAGACATCCTGGACACAGCTCTACAGTGACACACTCATCCATGCGCCCGTCCCACACACAGATACAGACACAGGGCCTCCTCGGCTCCAGGTTCCCACCTGTGAGTCTGCTGCACCCTATATGGTTCTAGGATGTGAAATCCATATTTTGGCTCCCATGTGGCCCCTACACTTCACCTGGTAAGCCGTGATAGGGGGTTACTATCTCAAGGGTTCTCAAGGGCCACGGTGACCTCACACCACTCTCGCCACCTGTGCCAGCTTTGGATCTCCACCCTCCTGCTCCTCTATACCATCCTACGGAGTTGCCAGTGCCCCAGTCTCTTAGTAATGAGTGTGAAGAGGCACTGGGGTTACAGAACAAAACATTTACTCTCTCTAGTTATGTTCAAATGGCCAGAGCCACCTCAGACTGTTACCTTCTTCTTGGACTTCAGCTCGTCCCCCTTTTCAGGCGTGCTGTCCCTGTTTCGAGACTCTCTCATGGTGTAGTGGCTGAGGACCATTTGCCGAAGGCTGTTGTGGTCCAGGGGCTGCTCCACTGCACCAAAGACGGGACCCGTGTGAGGAGTTCAAAAATCAAATCCAGCACAGGAGGAGGGTGGGCTTCCTTCCCAAGGCTGGTGCCCTTTTGCCCTGTTCAAGGAACTCCAAGCCTCGTTTGGTGACGCTCCACAGCACTAGGGGTGGGAATGTGAACAGTCTCCAAGTTCAGGGAGAGGGAGGACAGGCAGGGATGTGCTGTTCAGGGATGGCCAGATAATAACTGTCTTTTTCCTCCCAGACGAGGATGTGAAGGTGAGTTGGATTTAATATCAAGGAGATAGGGCCACCATGTGCAGTTGCTCAGGATGTAGACTGAACAAAGACACCTGTTTCTGCAGGACGAAACCCCNAGAAACATTCTGGTGGGTATTCATGAAGAAACGATCTCAACTTGGTTAACATCAAATTTTAGGTATTGTATATGGTTTCTATAAAACCATGTATAATTTTTGGAAGAAAATGTTTAAAAGATACCAAATATAATTGGAAACATACAAAAGAAGACTCTAAATCCGAGGAGGTGCTAATAAAATGGTCTTGGCCATCGTTTGCTAGATGTATTCCAAAGTCCTAACAGTATTCTCTCACTAAGACAGGTAAAAACCAAACCGAATAGAACATAAAAGTTATCATAATTAGAGCAGATATTTTCCTATATTCCAGAAAATTCTCTCCACAGTGCTAAGAAAGTACCTATGCTCTGAGGATGCAAAGTATATTTTCTTACACTCAGCAGCAGTAATTCTTATCAAACGCTGGCAGCTTTTCATAAAATCGATGCTTAAGTCAAGAATCACTTAATACGTTACAGGGAAGAGATGCAAGAACATTTCTTTGACAGATAGTCTATTTCAGTCATACACTATAGGTGAAAGTATTGAATTAAGTACCAAAAGCCCAGGATGCTCTTTGTTCCAACCTTTGAGACTGAACAACCATCTTGTCTACCAAACTCAGTACCACATGTACACATATACAACTAAATCCATGATAATAGGATCCAGCAGTTGTTACAGACACCAGTAATCATGATTTCAAAGAAATAGGCTCTTAAGCCCCATACAACAACACAAAATGCTTCTTAAACAAGTAAATCTATGCTGTTAGTCTGCAACATTCTCATTTATCTCTTTTTTATAAAACTGGCCCAAATTCACGTGGCTGAGCTTTCCAGATAAACTGGCTGCTTGTTTTACTATGCTGCTGCTGCTGCTGCTAAGTCGCGTCAGTCGTGTCTGACTCTGTGCGACCCCAGAGACAGCGGCCCACCAGGCTCTGCCATCCCTGGGATTCTCCAGGCAAGAACACTGGAGTGGGTTGCCATTTCCTTCTCCATTTACTATTGCTAATATTCACTTATTGTAGGCAGAATAAAAACAATAACATAGTAAAAAGATGCTAGGCTGACAAAATATCTCAAGTGCTTCAAGCAAGCCTATGCTGAGAAATCTAATCCTGACATTAACTCCTGAAAGTGTGAAAATCTAATATACTTTTCAATTTCAAACTAAAGTAAACCCGAGTCTTATAAAAACTTTACATGGAACATATACAATATACACTGTCGACCAATGTAATAAAGATTTTTAAGTTAAGAGACACAATTTGCATATTTACTAATACATAAGAAACTAATTTCCAATTATTTATCCTTTTCACTTGGGGCTGTCACCACTGATGCAAATATCTGAATGAACTATAACATAGCACTTATCAGGTCTGGCATTTTAAATAATTCTCTTTACCTTGTAAAGCTTTGGTATCTGTCACTAAAGCAAAAAATAAATAAAACAAATATAAAATTATTTAAGTTGACAGGAATCATTCAGATGTATTGAAGACAGTGAAATGAGATGTAATAATGATGCAACATAAGGAAGGCTCTGGGTGGTAAGTATCATAGAAAAGAGGTGTAACTCAGATGTTAAGAGAATTTAGGAGTCAGAAAGTGTTCTCCAAACAAGTATGTGGTGAAATGGGAAGAAGAGGGTGGGCAAAGATAGAAGATCAGAAAAAGCTTCACAGAAGAGTCAGCACTTGATCTTTCAGAGTTAGGTTTTGGACAAAAGAGGAAAACTTTAGCATAAAAAAATNGATATACATAAAAAACATGAACAGTTATATGGTATATCGACTGTATGAAAATTCCATAAGGAAGAGCAGTTAGGAAAAGTATGTCTGAAAAGGCTCCGTAGGGAACAATAATAAAAAGTAGGTTGAGGAACATTTTTTTAACACTAAAAACTGGGAGCCGTGGGGAAACTCTGCCTTACACTACTGATCTTTCCTCAGTGCTATGAAACTATGTTTCACAGCCCCATGGAGTCATCAGAATAATTCATTCATTCATTTATAGATGTGTATAAGAGACAGCGTCTATCCAGCAAGGGTGGCTTTTCCTAATTAATCTGCCTAGAGGGGCTTCCCTCTTCTAATTTATACATGCAAGCCATAGAGGCTAGTGGGCTAAGAGAACCCAATGTTTATCAATATTCCCTTGAACAGAAATGAAGATATCATCTGTATATTCCTGACCTTGTGGCTGTTCTCTGCCACCCTCCTCATTTAAGAACTCAAAGGGTCAAAGGAAGCTGTGCTAAGGTGGCTGACACCAGCCCTGTTTTTCACTCCTGTTAACTTTCAGTTGCCTTGAATAAATCAAACAGATGTGTGTACACCTGTGCATCTCTGCATGCGCACATATTGGCAATTCCCTCCCTCCATTCTTGGCACACCTGCACACTTGAAATGCTGCTCACAGAAGAGGGGAAACTTTTTTAAAAACCACTTTTCCCCTCTGGTTACTGAAATCACACAAGGTCACTGTAAAAGAAAATTCTAAGCAATGACAGAATTAACTCAGAAATACAAAGTTCTCTGCAACCCACCACCCAGAAATACCCACTGTAAGTCAGCATATACATCCTCTTCATTTTATATGTATAATCAAGATACTTTCCTTCCCTTCCTCCTCCTCCTTCCTTTTCCCTCTCCCCCCCTCTCTCTCTTATGTACCAGGTTGTGAAAGACTGTCTTGTGAACTGTAGGTTTTACGCAGCATCCCTGGACACTAGATGCCATATACACATATGTCAGTTCATGTCAGCCCACAGCATTCTTTTTAGTGGCTGCCCAGTATTCCATCATATGCATGGGTGAACTGTAACTTATCTAACCAATCTCTAATGGGGGAGCATTTCAGTCATTTCCAGTTCGGCTGCCTTCCTACTTCCAACGTCAAACCTTGAGTAAGTTTTTCTCTGAAGGACCAATTCCCACAAGCAAGATTACAGACTCCACACATGTATCTGAAATCCAGGTTAATTATTAAGTAAGCCCATTTCACCTGTAACCTGCCTTCACTAATCAAGGTCATTTTCTTATTGGTACAAAGGTCTCGCTTGTCCTCCAGGCAACATGTGGCCTAAACAATGTGTCTGCCCGAGTTGTTTTCTAGGAGCTTGGGTTCAGCTGTGTCTAGTTCCAGCTGAGCAGGTTAACCCTGGATAGAACCACAATCCTTCCACTGAGCACATGCGAGTGTCGCTGGATGACATCTTGAACACACAGAGGCCCACACTTAGTTACACCTATACAGAACCAGGATTAGGGCACCATTTTCCAATCACCTTTCCCCACATGTTGCATGCGTCAGATCACCCGGCATCTTTATTCTTTATCCCATAAACACCAGAGCCCCTTGCTTTCTGGGAGGCGGATTTTGGAGATTTGTCTCCCCATCTCCTCTCCTTGGCTTTGCGGACTTGGGAATGAATCACCCTCTCTCTGCTGAACCTCTGTGTCTTGGCCTGGCTTGCTGCGCATCGCAAAAATGCAACCTGGCTCAGTAACATAACCACTTCTCAACCTTCCTGAACATGTTGCCAAACTGCCCACCAAACACCACGTGGGGCCAGACTTTACCCTACCTTCAGAGGGAAGGGCTAGTTCCCTCAACCCCCGCAAACCACAGTACCACCAGCTTCTGCCTCCAAAAGCAAAGATTAATGTGCCTGCACCCGCAGGGCCACAGTTAATCTCTGGTGTGAACCAAGCCTCAGCTGCTTCAGTCATGCGGTGGGGAGACACAGATGGGGAAAGGAGGTCACAGGTGGAGCAAGGCTCAAGAGCATACGGTGAGGGTAGGAGACGGGATCAGGGAATCTCGTCTGCTCATAACTTGCCAACTTGGAAATTTTGGTTACTTTAAGGTTCATGAAATGGTCACAGAGTAGTTGTAATTTTTAAAAGTATCCGAGATAACTACACTTCAGAATCTGTAGCTTTGTCATCATGCTGTAGAAAGAAAACTCCAGGTAAGAAAAGAACTCACCTTCATCCAACTTGTCGCTAAAGGGGTCAGACCCGAACACTGGGGGAATGACCTTGATGGGTTCTGCAGGCTTGAGGAGGGCGGAGCCGCCCCAGAAGGGGTTGAGGAAGGATGGCGGGACTTCCGCCTCTGCCACTTCCATTTCCATAAGCCGCTTGTAGGATTCTAACACGAGCAAGTCATTGGTCTTCTTCTCAATGATGGCTGGAAAAAAGGCGTAACCAAAAAGTTTGCCAAAGGGACCTGGGTCCTAGGGGAACTAGAGGTAGCGCTCCCTGCTGGAGAGGTAGGGAAGTAACAGGAAGGGGGCAGGTCGTGAATGCCTGTAAGGACAACGGCTTTCTCTTGGGTTACATCATTCATTCCCTAGAGAGCACAATTTGGTTCTTGAGAGGCAAAACCAATCTGACTCTTTGATGTATAAGGCATGATATACATAAAAAACATGAACAGTTATATGGTATATCGACTGTATGAAAATTCCATAAGGAAGAGCAGTTAGGAAAAGTATGTCTGAAAAGGCTCCGTAGGGAACAATAATAAAAAGTAGGTTGAGGAACATTTTTTTAACACTAAAAACTGGGAGCCGTGGGGAAACTCTGCCTTACACTACTGATCTTTCCTCAGTGCTATGAAACTATGTTTCATAGCCCCATGGAGTCATCAGAATAATTCATTCATTCATTTATTCATTCATTCCACAAACGATTATTGGATGCTTATCAGACCAGGCACGGTGCCTGAGACGCCATGATGCATGGAGGGAAAACAATGACGTAAACAATAACAGAGATGCAAACCCTGATGACACTCATAAACTTCAGTGTGAGAGGGAAGATGGAGAGAAAGGCAAGTTCAGCAAATAAACACACATATCCTCACTATCCAGATGCTTGTTATCTGAATTCAGTAACTCTTGGGTTTGTTTGTTTTTTTTTTTTGAATTTTCATATAAGGCATACCATTTCTCTTCTCTCTGAAAATCAGGGACCAAAAAGATTCACATCTGAAACTTGCTATTGGTTCTCAAGAATCTCCTCAATTCACACAATGATAATTACCTGTCTATAGAGACAAACCAGGCAAGGATTAAATAATAGAACTGCTATGAGAGTGAGTACCAGACCACCCGACCTGACTCATGAGAAATCTGTATGCAGGTCAGCAAGCAACAGTTAGAACTGGACATGGAACAACAGACTGGTTCCAAATAGGAAAAGGAGTACATCAAGGCTGCTTATTTATTGTCACCCTGCTTATCTAACTTATATGCAGAGTACATCATGAGAAACACTGGGCTGGATGAAGCACAAGCTGACATCAAAATTGCCAGGAGAAATATCAATAACCTCGATATGCAGGTGACACCACCCTTATGGCAGAAAGCGAAGAACTAAAGAGCCTCTTGGTGAAAGTGAAAGAGGAGAGTGAAAAAGTTGGCTTAAACTCAACATTCAGAAAACTAAGATCATGGCATCTGGTCCCATCACTTCATGGCAAATAGGTGGGGAAACAATGGAAACAGTGAGAGACTTTACTTTGGGGGCTCCAAAAATCACTGCAGATGGTGACTGCAACCACGAAATTAAAAGATGCTTGCTCCTTGGAAGAAAAAGCTATGACCAACCTAGACAGCATATTAAAAAGCAGAGAAATTAGTTTGCCAACAAAGGTCCATCTAGTCAGAGCTACGGTTTTTCCAGTGGTCATGTATGGATGTGAGAGTTGGACTATAAAGAAAGCTGAGCACTGAAGAATTGATGCTTTTGAGCTATGGTGTTGGAGAAGACTCTTGAGAGTCCCTTGGACAGCAAAGAGATCCGACCAGTCCATCCTAAAAGAAATCAGTACTGAATATTCATTAGAAGAACTGATGCTGAAGCTGAAAATCCAATACTTTGGCCACCTGATGGGAAAAGGTGACTCATTTGTAAAGGCCCTGATACTGGGAAAGATTGAAGGCAGGAGGAGAAGGGGATGACAGAGGATGAGATAGTTGGATGGCATCACCGACTCAATGGACATAAGTTTGGGTAAACTCAGGGAGTTGGCAATGGACAGGGAGGTCTGGCGTGCTGCAGTCCATGGGGTTGCAAAGAGTCAGACACAACTGAGTGACTGGACGTAACTGATGAGAGTGAATAATAGTGGGTACAGCAGGACCAGCCTCAGNCTTTGGGGGCTCCAAAAATCACTGCAGATGGTGACTGCAACCACGAAATTAAAAGATGCTTGCTCCTTGGAAGAAAAAGCTATGACCAACCTAGACAGCATATTAAAAAGCAGAGAAATTAGTTTGCCAACAAAGGTCCATCTAGTCAGAGCTACGGTTTTTCCAGTGGTCATGTATGGATGTGAGAGTTGGACTATAAAGAAAGCTGAGCACTGAAGAATTGATGCTTTTGAGCTATGGTGTTGGAGAAGACTCTTGAGAGTCCCTTGGACAGCAAAGAGATCCGACCAGTCCATCCTAAAAGAAATCAGTACTGAATATTCATTAGAAGAACTGATGCTGAAGCTGAAAATCCAATACTTTGGCCACCTGATGGGAAAAGGTGACTCATTTGTAAAGGCCCTGATACTGGGAAAGATTGAAGGCAGGAGGAGAAGGGGATGACAGAGGATGAGATAGTTGGATGGCATCACCGACTCAATGGACATAAGTTTGGGTAAACTCAGGGAGTTGGCAATGGACAGGGAGGTCTGGCGTGCTGCAGTCCATGGGGTTGCAAAGAGTCAGACACAACTGAGTGACTGGACGTAACTGATGAGAGTGAATAATAGTGGGTACAGCAGGACCAGCCTCAGATGGAGCAGCGGAGAGGGGCCTTGCTGGAGAGAGGACATTTAACCTGAGATCTGAGAATGAGGAAATGGGTGTGGGATGAGTATCCTAGGAACAGCCCGTGCAAAGGCCCTGAGGTAGAATTAGTTGGGGGAGAGATTTGGAAATACAGAGAGGAGAACAGTGTGGCCACAGGAGGTGAGCAAAGAGGAAGAGCAGGACAAGAGATGATGAAAAGGGTAAGCAAGGGGACTTTCCTGGTGGTCCACTGGTTAAGAACCTACCTGCCAATGCAGTGGACACCAGTTCGATCCCTGGTCCAGGAAGATCCCACATGCCCGGGGTAACTCAGCCTGTACACCACAACTACTGGGTCTGAACACCCTAGAGCCTGTGCCCCACAGTAAGAGGAGCCATTGCAATGAGAAGCCCGTGCACTGCAACTCACCACAAGAGGAAGCCTGTACACAGCAGTGAAGACCCGGGACAATCAAAACTCAATAATAAGCAAATAATTTTTAAAAAATGTAAGCAGGGGCCAGGCTATAGAGAAGTTGATAGGCTGTGGGTAAGAAAGAGTTAATACAGAAAAATCTGACTGCTCTCCTTCGAAAAGGTTGCTTAGCAGTTTGGTCCTTGGACAGTATCAGGGAACTTGGATTTCAGGAAGGTCCCCACCACCATTAACTGTTAAGAGAGGCTCATCATGCCTTTGTTGTCGTTCAGTCGCTCAGTCGTTTCGGACTCTGTGCGACCCCATGGACTGAATCACACCAGGCTTCCCTGTCCTTCATTATCTCCCAGAGTCTGCTCAAACTCATGTCCACTGGGTAAAGTGATGCCAGCATGCTTAATCTATTAAAAAATGCAGCTTATGCTATAAATACTTGCTGTTCTTTCTGGGGTCTGGAACTGGGGTACTGGCACGTATGATCAGTCCCCGTCCTAACCCTAAGCGATGAGTAGCCAACGGGCTTCCCTGGTTGCACCATTTCACCTGTGTTGTCACAACTCACGGCTGGGGGGGATTAAGCACATCCTGGGAGACGACCCTTGGAAGCTTGCTCTTGATTTCCTTCATGCTTTCCCCCAAGCTCCTTTTTCCTTTACTTATTTTGCTTTGTACCTTGTGGCTGTAATAAATCATAGCCATGAAAATATGACTATGTGCTGAATCCAGGAGCCCTCCTAGTGAATCCCTGAAACTGACGGGAGGGAGGCATCTTGGGAACCTCCCAAACACAGATGGTATTAAGAACCTTCAATTCTATTCTAAGAGTGGTGGAAGTCATTCATTCTAAACTGGCATGATCTCTGTGGGTGCATCTCCCTCTCTCTCCTGAGCTCAAGGCCTAGAAATGTATATTACAGTTAATAGGCATTTGCTACATGCCAGGCACTGCTCTGAGCACTTTATTTCTTTCTTCCCAATCTGAATGCTTTTCATTTCCTTTTATTGCCTTACTGCATTATCGAGGACCACCAACATAATATTGAACAGGAGTTGTGAGAGCAGACATTCTTGCCTTGTTCCTGATCTTAGAAGAAAAACATTCAGGTTTTTTTTTTTCACCATTAACTATGAAGTTAGCTGCAGGTGTTTCTGGAGATGCCTTTTATCAGGTAGGGAACTTCCCTTCTAGTTTGTTGAGAGTTTTTTTTTTATTATGAATGTATATTGAATTTTGTCAAATACTTCCTTCTGTATCTATTCACATGATCACGTAACTATTTCTCTAAGAACTACTTACTTATTTAACCTTCCCAGCATACTTTAGATGAAAAAAACTGAGGCACAGAGGGGTTCAGAAGATTGCCCAGAAAATTCCCTGATGGTCCAGTGGTTAAGCATCTGCTTTCCAATACAGGGGACGCAGGTTTGATGCCTGTTTGGGGAACCAGGATCCCACATGCCACGGGACAACTAAATGCTACAACAAAGATCCCAATTGCCATAACTAAGACCCGATGCAGCCAATAAAGAAATATGAACACACACACACAGACTCAAAAATCCATGTTTAAAACAAAAAAAGTTGCCAAAAGTCATGCAGCTAGTAAGAGTAGAACCACGATTTGAACTCAAGCAGGTTGGCTTTAGGGCCAAGGCTTCAGTGCCAGGCTTCACCACCAGGCTCACTACCTCCAAAAGAACAAGTCCTGTGCCTGCTCATAGAAACCTCTGGAAATGGTTGCTAGGAGTCTAGTGGGCTTGACTCACCAAAGTACTGCGGGAGGTTGATATCCGTGATTTTCCCCGTCTCCCCTAACTGCACCAGGATCTTGGTGGCATCACAATTTATCTTCTTAAACAGATTCTCCACTGAGTTCTTGAGATACTCCAAGGTCTTGGTGATCTCCTGGTAGTTGTTCTCGTACATGTCCGCCTCCTCCGTGGTCTTCTTTAGTTTCTCCTGTGGCAGACCCCCAGTTCCCAGCCAGGTCAGCCAGGTGGCCACTCTGGCTGGGCTCAGCCCTCACATGTGAGAGTCTGAAACCAGGGTCTCCAAACTGCAGGTTTGCAAACCTCTAAGGGGCTTCCCTGGTGGCTCAGACGGTAAAGAATCCACCTGCAGTGCAGGAGACCCAGATTCGACCCCTGGGTTGGAAAGATCCCCTGGAGAAGGGAATGGCAATCCACTCCAGTATTCTTGCCTGGAGAATCCCCACGGACAGAGGAGCCTGGCTGGCTACAGTCCATGGTGTCACTAAGAATTAGACATGACTGAGCGACTAAGCACAGCAAGGGAGTGCAAGGGAGCTTCCCTGGTGGCTCAGATGGTAAAGAATCCACTCGCAGGGCAGGAGACCCAGGTTTGACCCCTGAGTAGAGAAGATCCCCTGGAAAAGGGAATGGCAACCCACTCCAGTGTTCTTACATGGAAAAGTTCATGGACAGAGGAGCCTAGCAGGCTACAGTCCATGGGGTCGCAAAAAGTCAGACACGGCTGAGAGACTGAACTGAACTGAACGACTAACACTTTTCACACAAGGGGTTGCAAGAACAATTTAATGGGTCTCAATCCACATTTTTTAAGTGAAATAAAATAGATCAGGAAATAAAGAAAATACTAGTATTCACTGGAAGTAGTGAGGATAGATATTATTTAATGTAAAGATTAGTTTCACTTACATATGTGTATGTGTGTCTGCATGTCTACTGGATTACAGCATTTTTTAAAAACTGTTGACTCACTCATTTTTTAAAAATTAAGGCCCATGGGAAGAAATATATTTACATTGCAGTCCAATACATTCACACACTGTTGTTCAGTCGCTAAGTTGTGTCCAACTCTTTGTGACCCCATGGACTGGAGCATGCCAGGCTTCCCTGTCCTCCACTGTCTCCCAGAGTTGGCCCAAGTTCATGTGCATTGAGTCGGTGATGCCATCCAACTGTCTCATCCTCTGCCACCTTCTCCTTTTGCCTCCAATTTTACATGTGTGTATTTATATACATTTATCTAATCAAATGAAATTAAAGGTTCACAAGTCAATATTCTTATTGCGTGTTCTAATATTTTCCATTCTGTTCTGTTCTATTCCATCTTATTATCTTTAAACGCTGGTGGCAATCCAACAAATCCGATTTCACTGTTCAGTTTAAATCACATTACTAGAGACCAGTGGTTCTCAAAGTGGCATCTCAGGACAAGCAGCATCAGCTCCATCAGGGAACTTGTCAGAAATGCAAGTTCCTGCGGTCCAGTCCAGACCAACTGAATCAGAGGCTCTAGGTGTAGGCTCAGCAATGTGTTTAATGAACCTCCAGATGATCCTGACACATGGTAAAGTTTGAGAACCTCTGTGAGATCACTGGATCACAATTTCAGTTTCACATTGGTATCATCTGGGAACATTAAAACATTGGCTGCCCAGACCCCAGCCTCAGACATTCAGACCTCTTGGTCTGGTGTGCAGTCTCGGCATTGGGAACTTTAAAGCCTCCAAGGTGATTCTGACTTGCAGCCCAGATTGAGAACCGCTGCTCTAGGATAAGTGCTTTGATGGCTTCCCACCACTCTCCCTGGTTCTCAGCTTGCAAAGGTGAACCAGGCCCTGGAAGGATCAGCTTGTCCCTACCAGCTCCATATGGACCATTCCAAACAAGGATCCCAGAGGGCCCTACCCACACTCCCATTTCCAGGTGAGGGAACTGAGGTTCTGAGGCAAGGGAGAGGGAAGCCGTGATCTGAACTGTCCCTCAAGCACCACACCAGGCAGCTTCCTCTGTCCCAGCCACTAGAATATTCAGTCCCCAGGGCTGGATCTCCTCATATGTCAGCCAGAGCCCCTCCTCTCATTCTAAAGGTGCAGTAAAAGATCACATGGTTAAAAACGCTTTTTAACAGCCTGATGTGATGTTGATAACACATGTATGTGTGTGCATGCTCAGTCATGTCCAGCTCTCCATGACCCCCTAGATTGTAGCTCACCAGGCTCCTCTCTTTCCAGGCAAGAATACTGGAGTAGGTTGCCATCTCCTCCTCCAGGGTCTTCCCGACCCAGGCATCGAACCCTCGTCTCTTGCGACTCCTGCATTGGCAGGCAGGTTCTTAACCACTGTGTCACCTGGGAAGCCTGATAACACGTGTCCAGCACCTAAAATGTTCCAAGCACTTCACACACATCTTAACTAATCCTCACAACTGCCCCAGTTTCCAGATGAGGAATACTGAAGTCAGAGAAGAAAAGTGAACTTGTACTTACCTCATCTGTGTTGAGTTGTCTAAGAACCTGATCTTTGGCTCTTTATTTAAACAATTATTTAGTAACAAGATGATGGTGACTTGAAGCTTTGTTGACTTACAGGATAAACAACAGTAATGATAGTTATGTTTATAGTTCTCTGCCCTGCAGTATGCCAAGCATGTACATGCAGGATTTTATTCAATATACGAAGTGAGTACAATTATTATTCCCATTTCACAGGTGAGAAAACTGAGGTTCAGAAGGTTAAGTCAACTTTCTCAAAGTACTAACGTCAGGAAGTAACTCTTCTGGGAATCATAACCAAGCCTTTGTTCCCAGGACCTGGTTGCTTAATTTCTATGCTAAACCTCCTGTGAAAGGACTGATTCCACCACTTCTCTCAGAGGGGACAACAAATGGAAGGTAAGTAGAAAGGTTCCAAGAGTAAAGGAGATGGGCTTGATCTTTAGTAGTGGGTAAGAAAAGTGGGTTCTAGATGAGCCCATTGCTATTAAGACAAATTCTCTTGCTAAGAGTATTTGCATTTGAAAAGAGGCTCCAGGAAAGCCCAAGGAACAGAGAGTTACTGGAGGACTTCAGATAGAGGTTGGGGGTTGCTTGGGGTTGTCTGGTCAGCCTCTCCAAGCTGTATCCCCCATTAGGCCTTCAAAACCCCAAGATGCAGAGCAGCAACAGTCCCAACCCCAAGGAAGCATGTGGACACGGAGTGGCCAAGAGTCAAGGATGTGGGATGCCAAGCATGTGTCCAACTTGAGGGGGGTCTCCTTGAACTTGAGCCCTGCCTGCGTCTACTTTCCTCATTCCCGAATCCTGGGAGTAGTTGCTGAGCCTGAGAGGTGCTTTGCTGCCCTCCAGTGGTGCATTCGGAGAAGGCAATGGCACCCCATTCCAGTACTCTTGCCTGGAAAATCTCATGGATGGAGGAGCCTGGAAGGCTGCAGTCCGTGGGGTCGCTGAGGGTCGGGCACGACTGAGTGACTTCACTTTCACTTTTCACTTTCTTGCATTGGAGAAGGAAATGGCAACCCACTCCAGTGTTCTTGCCTCAAGAATCCCAGGGACA
>SJYV01051764.1:1312016-1423725 GCA_006410875.1 Neotragus pygmaeus
CTGGTGGCTCAGACGGTAAAGAATCCACCTGCAGTGCAGGAGACCCAGATTCGACCCCTGGGTTGGAAAGATCCCCTGGAGAAGGGAATGGCAATCCACTCCAGTATTCTTGCCTGGAGAATCCCCACGGACAGAGGAGCCTGGCTGGCTACAGTCCATGGTGTCACTAAGAATTAGACATGACTGAGCGACTAAGCACAGCAAGGGAGTGCAAGGGAGCTTCCCTGGTGGCTCAGATGGTAAAGAATCCACTCGCAGGGCAGGAGACCCAGGTTTGACCCCTGAGTAGAGAAGATCCCCTGGAAAAGGGAATGGCAACCCACTCCAGTGTTCTTACATGGAAAAGTTCATGGACAGAGGAGCCTAGCAGGCTACAGTCCATGGGGTCGCAAAAAGTCAGACACGGCTGAGAGACTGAACTGAACTGAACGACTAACACTTTTCACACAAGGGGTTGCAAGAACAATTTAATGGGTCTCAATCCACATTTTTTAAGTGAAATAAAATAGATCAGGAAATAAAGAAAATACTAGTATTCACTGGAAGTAGTGAGGATAGATATTATTTAATGTAAAGATTAGTTTCACTTACATATGTGTATGTGTGTCTGCATGTCTACTGGATTACAGCATTTTTTAAAAACTGTTGACTCACTCATTTTTTAAAAATTAAGGCCCATGGGAAGAAATATATTTACATTGCAGTCCAATACATTCACACACTGTTGTTCAGTCGCTAAGTTGTGTCCAACTCTTTGTGACCCCATGGACTGGAGCATGCCAGGCTTCCCTGTCCTCCACTGTCTCCCAGAGTTGGCCCAAGTTCATGTGCATTGAGTCGGTGATGCCATCCAACTGTCTCATCCTCTGCCACCTTCTCCTTTTGCCTCCAATTTTACATGTGTGTATTTATATACATTTATCTAATCAAATGAAATTAAAGGTTCACAAGTCAATATTCTTATTGCGTGTTCTAATATTTTCCATTCTGTTCTGTTCTATTCCATCTTATTATCTTTAAACGCTGGTGGCAATCCAACAAATCCGATTTCACTGTTCAGTTTAAATCACATTACTAGAGACCAGTGGTTCTCAAAGTGGCATCTCAGGACAAGCAGCATCAGCTCCATCAGGGAACTTGTCAGAAATGCAAGTTCCTGCGGTCCAGTCCAGACCAACTGAATCAGAGGCTCTAGGTGTAGGCTCAGCAATGTGTTTAATGAACCTCCAGATGATCCTGACACATGGTAAAGTTTGAGAACCTCTGTGAGATCACTGGATCACAATTTCAGTTTCACATTGGTATCATCTGGGAACATTAAAACATTGGCTGCCCAGACCCCAGCCTCAGACATTCAGACCTCTTGGTCTGGTGTGCAGTCTCGGCATTGGGAACTTTAAAGCCTCCAAGGTGATTCTGACTTGCAGCCCAGATTGAGAACCGCTGCTCTAGGATAAGTGCTTTGATGGCTTCCCACCACTCTCCCTGGTTCTCAGCTTGCAAAGGTGAACCAGGCCCTGGAAGGATCAGCTTGTCCCTACCAGCTCCATATGGACCATTCCAAACAAGGATCCCAGAGGGCCCTACCCACACTCCCATTTCCAGGTGAGGGAACTGAGGTTCTGAGGCAAGGGAGAGGGAAGCCGTGATCTGAACTGTCCCTCAAGCACCACACCAGGCAGCTTCCTCTGTCCCAGCCACTAGAATATTCAGTCCCCAGGGCTGGATCTCCTCATATGTCAGCCAGAGCCCCTCCTCTCATTCTAAAGGTGCAGTAAAAGATCACATGGTTAAAAACGCTTTTTAACAGCCTGATGTGATGTTGATAACACATGTATGTGTGTGCATGCTCAGTCATGTCCAGCTCTCCATGACCCCCTAGATTGTAGCTCACCAGGCTCCTCTCTTTCCAGGCAAGAATACTGGAGTAGGTTGCCATCTCCTCCTCCAGGGTCTTCCCGACCCAGGCATCGAACCCTCGTCTCTTGCGACTCCTGCATTGGCAGGCAGGTTCTTAACCACTGTGTCACCTGGGAAGCCTGATAACACGTGTCCAGCACCTAAAATGTTCCAAGCACTTCACACACATCTTAACTAATCCTCACAACTGCCCCAGTTTCCAGATGAGGAATACTGAAGTCAGAGAAGAAAAGTGAACTTGTACTTACCTCATCTGTGTTGAGTTGTCTAAGAACCTGATCTTTGGCTCTTTATTTAAACAATTATTTAGTAACAAGATGATGGTGACTTGAAGCTTTGTTGACTTACAGGATAAACAACAGTAATGATAGTTATGTTTATAGTTCTCTGCCCTGCAGTATGCCAAGCATGTACATGCAGGATTTTATTCAATATACGAAGTGAGTACAATTATTATTCCCATTTCACAGGTGAGAAAACTGAGGTTCAGAAGGTTAAGTCAACTTTCTCAAAGTACTAACGTCAGGAAGTAACTCTTCTGGGAATCATAACCAAGCCTTTGTTCCCAGGACCTGGTTGCTTAATTTCTATGCTAAACCTCCTATGAAAGGACTGATTCCACCACTTCTCTCAGAGGGGACAACAAATGGAAGGTAAGTAGAAAGGTTCCAAGAGTAAAGGAGATGGGCTTGATCTTTAGTAGTGGGTAAGAAAAGTGGGTTCTAGATGAGCCCATTGCTATTAAGACAAATTCTCTTGCTAAGAGTATTTGCATTTGAAAAGAGGCTCCAGGAAAGCCCAAGGAACAGAGAGTTACTGGAGGACTTCAGATAGAGGTTGGGGGTTGCTTGGGGTTGTCTGGTCAGCCTCTCCAAGCTGTATCCCCCATTAGGCCTTCAAAACCCCAAGATGCAGAGCAGCAACAGTCCCAACCCCAAGGAAGCATGTGGACACGGAGTGGCCAAGAGTCAAGGATGTGGGATGCCAAGCATGTGTCCAACTTGAGGGGGGTCTCCTTGAACTTGAGCCCTGCCTGCGTCTACTTTCCTCATTCCCGAATCCTGGGAGTAGTTGCTGAGCCTGAGAGGTGCTTTGCTGCCCTCCAGTGGTGCATTCGGAGAAGGCAATGGCACCCCATTCCAGTACTCTTGCCTGGAAAATCTCATGGATGGAGGAGCCTGGAAGGCTGCAGTCCGTGGGGTCGCTGAGGGTCGGGCACGACTGAGTGACTTCACTTTCACTTTTCACTTTCTTGCATTGGAGAAGGAAATGGCAACCCACTCCAGTGTTCTTGCCTCAAGAATCCCAGGGACGGGGGAGCCCAGTGGGCTGCCCTCTATGGGGTAGCACAGAGTCGGACACGACTGTGACTTGGCAGTAGCAGCAGCAGTGGTGCATTAGAGAATGGCAGGGCCATCCCTGTCTACCACCTGCAATGCCAAGAACAGAAATCAGCTACAGAAAAAGGAAGGGAAATGACCCATGAGCATAGTTCCTGCGACAGGAACTACTGAATTAGAAAAGGGCTTTGCAATCAAACTCTGTGGTTCATATCTTTCTCAGACATTTGCTATCCATTCTCCCCTTATACCTTAATAACAAAGTGGTTATCATTTCAGTGTAGCAATGTGCCAACTAAAAGTTGTATTTCCAACCATCCTTTGAAATAGGAATGGCCAGTAAGACACAGATACAGATACTACTGACTGAAAATTCAAGGAAAGAACTTTTAAGCTGACTAACTTAATTAGCAAAGCCTTTTTTTCGTTCCCTACTTTCTTTCTGCTTAGAATGTATATGTGATGGCTGGACCATAATACAACCATGAGGCATCGTTGGGAATGTAAGTCACACACTAAAGATGGCAAAACTGGAAGGAGAAGCCTGATTTACTGATAACATCATGACCAGCCCTAAAGTGCTGAACTCCAGATTTACATTTTAACAAAGTAAATAAACTTCTATTGCATAGACCACTGTTATTTTGGGTCCCTATTATTAGCAACCGAATGCAATGCAAAGCTCATGAAGCATCACAACTCCATGATGATGCAGACTGCTTCTCTGAACCTCAGTTTCCTCATCTGTAAAATAGATCATATCACCCACTTCATAGTGTTGTTGTGAGGATTAAATGAGATAGTACAAGCCAAGCTCTTAGCCCAGTGTCTTGTGCACAGTAATTGCTCAGGAAATGTTCGTAGTTACTATTATTGACTGAGAACAAGCCACAGCTAGGACAAGGGAGAGAGAGAAGTAAAGACAGAAGCAGAGATCTGTTTGGAACTCACCAGTCAGGGATGAAATTACAGGCACAAGGGCCTGGGATAGGCTTCCTGACGTGGGAATCTTTAAAATGGAAAAAGAAAGCCTTTGTCTTTTTTAGGAGCAAAATTTTGCAGCAACATCTGTAGCAGAGGCTGCCTGTGACAAGTGGTCAGAACATGTCAAGACATGACTCAGGCCAGTAGTCACAGGACAGACATCTTACTCCTACTGAGAGTCAACTGACAGGCCATCAGACAGACAACAGAGACTCCCATGTCCCTCCCTCCCCAGGCTGGTCTTACCTCCAGCTCTCTCAGGATGGTGTGGCTCTCTTCATGGGATGATTTCTGCTGGGATCGCAAGCGCATGATCTCATCCTGCTCAGGAGAGAACCAGACCATAAGGAAAAGTGGTGTCCCCCTTCCTAGCACACCTCAAAATAAGCCAGGGCCTTGAAGAGTTCATGAGGACTTATTTCACCTTTTTAAAATATCTAGAATATATTTTAACTTATTTTTAATTGGAGGATAATTGCTTTACAATCTTGTGTTTGTTTCTGCTGTACACAGTGTGAATCAGCTATAAGTATACATATGTCCCTTCCCTAGTGAGGATTTAAATTATCCATTTCAAGAAACCCCAGAACCCCTAGACCCTTCTTAGGTCCATGGAAGTTTTCTGATGCTTTTTAAATTAAAAGGAGGGTGAGGGCATGAGTGGGTGGGTGGTTCATCCTTTCTGGAGAACTGCCTGTAATCGATAGGATTTGCTGCAATGGTGGCAGTGTTCTATCTGCACTGTCCACTACTGCAGCCACTAACCACGCATAGGCACAGAGCTCTTGCAATGTGGCTAGGACCAACGAGGAACTCATTTTTAGGTTTAATTTAAATTGATTTAAACTAAAATCTCCCATGTGACTGGTGGCTATGGTAATGGACAGACAGCTCCAGAGCAGGGGTTCTACCACTCTACCGTGAATCAGAATCACCTAGGGGTTTGTGAAAACAGATATCTGGGCTCCACACCAGAGCTTCTGATTTAGTATGTCTCGGCGAGGCCCTGTGCTGTGCTATGCCTAGTCACTCAGTCATGTCCGATTCTTTGCAACCCCATGGACTATAGCCTGTCAGGCTCCTCCATCCATGGGGATCCTCCAAGCAAGAATACGGGAGTGGGTTGCCATCCCCTCCTACAGCAGATCTTCCCAACCCAGGGACTGAACCCAGGTATCCTGCATTGCAGGTGGATTCTTTACTGTCTGAGCCACCAGGGCCCAAGAATATGGAGCTTATCCCTTCTTCAAGGGAACTTCCTGACCCAGGAATCGAACTGAGATCTCCTGCATTGCAGGTGGATTCTTTACCAGCTGAGCTACCAGGGAAGCCCGGGTGAGGCCCTAGAACACACATTTCTCACAAGTTCCCAGGAGATGCTGCCACAGTGATAGCCCGGGGGCCAGATCTGAGAACTCCAGGGCTAGAACAGTGTATCCAAATGTAAAAGGCATGCACTTTTTGATGGGGCAATACCATTTCCAGGAATCTGTCCCAAGGAAATAGTAGGACACATGGGCAAAGGTGGCCACTCAAGGCTATCTCCATTAGGAACAACCTGAATGTCTACTGGTTGTTGATTGGTTAAGTAAATAATGGTACATTTATATCATGGGGGGAAAGGGTCTCAAATTAAAATACAATTTAAATGCATATTCCAGGCTTATTTTCAGAGAATCTAGGTTTGTTGGTATGAGACAGGGCCTGAGGAATCTTGTTTTGTAAGAAGTATCTTGTGATATTATTACTACAGAGCATCTGGGGAGCATCTTGGGGCTCCAGAAGCCACTAAAAAGACATAGGAATAAAAAGGTTTTTTTAATTATGTAAATTTATTTAAAATACCAGGGGAGAAAACCATAGATGATATTGGGCAAAACTGCTGGAGAAAAAAAAGTTTATAAAACAGCAAGAACTATTTTGTTTGCTGCCACATTGCCAGGTTCTTTAGCCTTCAAACACCTTCCCTGCGATACGGAAGATGGCCACCAGAGGGAAGTGCGAAGCGCCTAAACGGGAGGTGGCTCACTCAGAGGCCACCTGGGCTCCTCTTGCTTGAGACTGGTCTGGTCTCCTCAGAGCAAATGAGACCCCAGCTCCTCTCAGCAAAGGAGGGAGAGTATGGTCTGACCAGTTTATAGGGGCAGTGTACTCAGCTTCCTGTGAGAATGAGGGCTGGAGTTGTCAGATCTGATTTTCCTAGAGAAACCAGAAATCCACATTTTCATGTGGAATATCCTGATTTTTAAATGCTGGGAACTCACTGATTTTAAAATTTGGGTATGAAGGAGGCCAAGCAACAGAACAATGAAGCCTGCATTCATCAGTTTATGACCTCTGACCCCAGCCCTCTAGGTAAGAGTGAAGTCAGATGTTAGAATCCTAAACGTTTTTGACCTAAATCTGAAACCTACTTTGGCCAGAGGTGCCACAAGAGGGCAAAGAGATAAGGTCTCAAACTCCCCTCTCCAGTAACCCATCTCACCTCCACCCCCTTTATCCAGAACCACTCCATTTCATCTATTTTATTTACTGATGTTTCCCCATACCCTAGTTTAAAGAAAAACTTTGGTAGCTTTTAACGAAAGCTTTGAAACTACTGCTCCAGTCCGAATATGTCATTCTACAGGCGGGGAAACTGAGGCCCAGAGAAGGCAGGAGTTTGGCCATCTTTCCTCAGACACACTTGTCCTCACAACAGAGACAGGCTGTGTGGCTGAAGAAAAAAGAAGAGTGCCCTCAAGGTGACTGGGAAGGTCAATGTCAGTTGCTGTTGGAGAATGGCTGCTCGGTGCCTCCCACTGTGTGCAGGGCAGTCCTGGGCTTTGGGAATGGATAGGGCACCCACGAGGGCACCTGTCCTCTGAAAGACGGGCCTCCTCTCCCCTTAGCTCTCTGTGCCACCCAGCCAAAAAGGGGACCTCAGCTGGACAGTGGAAGGAGAGCGGGACTGGGGGTACTTGCCCACCCTCTTGGCAGGTCATTTGTTTGGCCACCAGCCACCAGGAAAGACACACAGACAGCCTTCTCCACATACCTGTCTCCTGGTTCCAGAAACTGCTCCCTCACCTCACCCATTCTGGAGCTCGGCTATGCGATTCAGCACATTCCCGCCTTAATTTCTTTAGACCTTTGTAAATAGTCTCTTTTTTAAAAGCTCACCTCTCTTTACCCATTTTGGGCATGCCATCTGTTTCCTGTGACAGCCCACCTCCGTTTCCATGTGTCACCTGTACTATTATTATCTATTAGTAGCTTTCTTTAAATTGACCAAATTCTGTGTAGTTTGTTTATCACTATTTGTTTACTGTTATTATTACTACCTGGGCTTCCCAAGTGGTGCAGCGGTAAAGACTCCATCTGCCAATGCAGGAGACTCAAGAGGGGCAGGTTCGATCCCTGGATCAGGAAGATCCCCTTGCCTGAAGAATCCCATAGGCANGCCCAAGAATATGGAGCTTATCCCTTCTTCAAGGGAACTTCCTGACCCAGGAATCGAACTGAGATCTCCTGCATTGCAGGTGGATTCTTTACCAGCTGAGCTACCAGGGAAGCCCGGGTGAGGCCCTAGAACACACATTTCTCACAAGTTCCCAGGAGATGCTGCCACAGTGATAGCCCGGGGGCCAGATCTGAGAACTCCAGGGCTAGAACAGTGTATCCAAATGTAAAAGGCATGCACTTTTTGATGGGGCAATACCATTTCCAGGAATCTGTCCCAAGGAAATAGTAGGACACATGGGCAAAGGTGGCCACTCAAGGCTATCTCCATTAGGAACAACCTGAATGTCTACTGGTTGTTGATTGGTTAAGTAAATAATGGTACATTTATATCATGGGGGGAAAGGGTCTCAAATTAAAATACAATTTAAATGCATATTCCAGGCTTATTTTCAGAGAATCTAGGTTTGTTGGTATGAGACAGGGCCTGAGGAATCTTGTTTTGTAAGAAGTATCTTGTGATATTATTACTACAGAGCATCTGGGGAGCATCTTGGGGCTCCAGAAGCCACTAAAAAGACATAGGAATAAAAAGGTTTTTTTAATTATGTAAATTTATTTAAAATACCAGGGGAGAAAACCATAGATGATATTGGGCAAAACTGCTGGAGAAAAAAAAGTTTATAAAACAGCAAGAACTATTTTGTTTGCTGCCACATTGCCAGGTTCTTTAGCCTTCAAACACCTTCCCTGCGATACGGAAGATGGCCACCAGAGGGAAGTGCGAAGCGCCTAAACGGGAGGTGGCTCACTCAGAGGCCACCTGGGCTCCTCTTGCTTGAGACTGGTCTGGTCTCCTCAGAGCAAATGAGACCCCAGCTCCTCTCAGCAAAGGAGGGAGAGTATGGTCTGACCAGTTTATAGGGGCAGTGTACTCAGCTTCCTGTGAGAATGAGGGCTGGAGTTGTCAGATCTGATTTTCCTAGAGAAACCAGAAATCCACATTTTCATGTGGAATATCCTGATTTTTAAATGCTGGGAACTCACTGATTTTAAAATTTGGGTATGAAGGAGGCCAAGCAACAGAACAATGAAGCCTGCATTCATCAGTTTATGACCTCTGACCCCAGCCCTCTAGGTAAGAGTGAAGTCAGATGTTAGAATCCTAAACGTTTTTGACCTAAATCTGAAACCTACTTTGGCCAGAGGTGCCACAAGAGGGCAAAGAGATAAGGTCTCAAACTCCCCTCTCCAGTAACCCATCTCACCTCCACCCCCTTTATCCAGAACCACTCCATTTCATCTATATTATTTACTGATGTTTCCCCATACCCTAGTTTAAAGAAAAACTTTGGTAGCTTTTAACGAAAGCTTTGAAACTACTGCTCCAGTCCGAATATGTCATTCTACAGGCGGGGAAACTGAGGCCCAGAGAAGGCAGGAGTTTGGCCATCTTTCCTCAGACACACTTGTCCTCACAACAGAGACAGGCTGTGTGGCTGAAGAAAAAAGAAGAGTGCCCTCAAGGTGACTGGGAAGGTCAATGTCAGTTGCTGTTGGAGAATGGCTGCTCGGTGCCTCCCACTGTGTGCAGGGCAGTCCTGGGCTTTGGGAATGGATAGGGTACCCACGAGGGCACCTGTCCTCTGAAAGACGGGCCTCCTCTCCCCTTAGCTCTCTGTGCCACCCAGCCAAAAAGGGGACCTCAGCTGGACAGTGGAAGGAGAGCGGGACTGGGGGTACTTGCCCACCCTCTTGGCAGGTCATTTGTTTGGTCACCAGCCACCAGGAAAGACACACAGACAGCCTTCTCCACATACCTGTCTCCTGGTTCCAGAAACTGCTCCCTCACCTCACCCATTCTGGAGCTCGGCTATGCGATTCAGCACATTCCCGCCTTAATTTCTTTAGACCTTTGTAAATAGTCTCTTTTTTAAAAGCTCACCTCTCTTTACCCATTTTGGGCATGCCATCTGTTTCCTGTGACAGCCCACCTCCGTTTCCATGTGTCACCTGTACTATTATTATCTATTAGTAGCTTTCTTTAAATTGACCAAATTCTGTGTAGTTTGTTTATCACTATTTGTTTACTGTTATTATTACTACCTGGGCTTCCCAAGTGGTACAGCGGTAAAGACTCCATCTGCCAATGCAGGAGACTCAAGAGGGGCAGGTTCGATCCCTGGATCAGGAAGATCCCCTTGCCTGAAGAATCCCATAGGCAGAGGAGCCTGGTGGGCTACAATCCACGGGGTCGCAAAGTGTTGGACATGACTGAGCAACTGAGCATGCACAGACATTACAACTACTTACCGCCCTAAGGAATCCTCTCTATGGAATCACAATGCTCTGCAAGCTGTTCTTTCTAATCCTCACTAAAAGTAAGTTCATCACTCATTTAGAAAAAATTAAAATGTTTTCCCCTGTCTTCTAGCTACTTGCATGTGGCCCCACATTCAGGAAATGGTGACACTGCAAAAGGAAGGGCTCCCCTAGGTTCCCACCCAGCACAGGGACCTCAGAGGGCAGAGTAATGACTCTCAGAGGAGGTGACATTTGTCAGGACTAATGAGAGGTATTGCATCAGAAGAAAAGCGGGAGGGTTAGGGAACAGCATGAGGAAACCTTCAGAGAAGGGAAACACAGCGGGCAGCTGGGACTGGCAGCTGATGGGAGTGCCTTGAGGGTCGTGATGAGAGCTGAGCCTGCAGGGGCAGGTCGAAGCCAAATTCTGAAAGGACTGGAGTGTCATGCTAAGTTTAGACTCTCTCTGTGCAGGCAGTTCCAAAGGCTGTTTATGTGTGTTCTGGGGAGTAAACAGCTCAGGGAGTCAAGTTTGGGAAATTACAGTTTCAACAAAGGTAAACAGTTTCTTTACTGCAGGACTTATCAGAGCCTTTACTATACTTACATACATCAGTTCTCTCCGAGATCAATTTACCATTTCTCCTCAATTCTACAAAGCTGTTTATTGACAGGGGTCAGCCAGCTTTTAAGGCAAAGGGCCACATAGTCAACATTTTGGGTTTTGCAAGCCACATATGGTCTGTCTTGCATATTTTTTTCCCTTACAACCCTTTAAAAATGTAAAAATCATTCTCAGCTCATGGGCTGTGCAAAAACAGGTCAAAGGCCATATCTGGCTGTGGCTATAGTTTACTGAACTCTGGATTATAAGACATACCATGGATTTTAAATGTCACTTCTCAGGGGTGAGGGGACATGAACCTAAAAGACTCTGATGCTGGGAGGGGTTGGGGGCAGGAGGAGAAGGGGGCGACAGAGGCTGAGATGGCTGGATGGCATCACTGACTCGATGGACGTGAGTCTGAGTGAACTCCGGGAGTTGGTGATGGACAGGGAGGCCTGGTGTGCTGCGATTCATGGGGTCGCAGAGTCGGACACAACTGAGCAACTGAATCGACTGAACCGATCAACTGAAAGATAAATACCAGTTTCAGGAAGGTTAAAATGTAGAGGGGAGAACACTGGGGGAATATAGTATTTCCCAAACTTTTTTTGACTGGAAGTTGTTTTTTCTGCAGAGCAGCTCGAAGAGTGCTCTGAGGAAGCTGCCTTGGGGAAGGCTACCGCGGGAGCAGGTGGGCCCCTGGCCTGGGAAAGGAGAGGTGCCCCGACCTGGATTCTCTCGATCTTCTTGTGCATCATCTCCATGTCATTGTTGAGCTCCGTGACATACGTGAACCGAGCAAAGTTCTTCTCCTCCTTGGCCAGAAACTCCTCGATGAGCTGATTCAGGTTCCCAGTCTTTGTCAGTTTCAGCAGCCGGAGGTGAGCCACCTCGTAGCTCTCAAAACTCTCACCCTTGCTCTTCTTCCCATACTTCTTTGCCTTGAGAGCTAGAAAAGGAAGAACCAGTAACTGTGAGTCTGAAAGGGAAGCCACTCAGAGCACAGCCTGGCAGAGGAAAGAGCTCCATAACATTATCACTGTGCCCCAGGGAGGGGGCTAGACTTTCCCAGGACAAGGAGGGGGAAAATGAGAGATGGAGTTTCCCAGAAACACACTTCTAGCCATACAGTTGCAAATGAGAAGGTAGAAAGGGACAGAAGGGCTAAAAGACCAAAAATCAAATGCAACTACACAAGGGGCTCTCTGAAGAGCTCAGATCTTTCAACCTGTTCAGGAAAGAGTTAACTTAGCAGCCCTAAGACTGCTCTGCTTAGAAAAGGTCTGTTTGCAAGACTGGCCCTTCACCTTCATCTGGGAACTTAAATGGTGAACATTTCCCTACACCGATATAAAACTGTCCGTAAATGGTTAAGAGTGGCTCCTGTGCCCTGACTGTCTGGACAGTGTGGCCTATGCCGAACACCTGCCTTCCTGCTGGGAGGCTGGAATCTTGGGATGTGCTGGGGAGAGAGGGCCTACACGACCAGCCCCTAGTAAGAATCTTGGGCATCGAGTCTCTAATGAGCTCCCCAAATAGATGTCTCTTCACATGTGTTGTCAAGATTAGAGGCTAGAGGAATTAAACATATCCTGTGTGACTCCACTGGGAGAATATCTGGGAAGCTGGTGCCTGGTTTCCTCTGGACCTTGCCCCGTGCACCTTGTCTCCCTGCTGATGTGTCTACATCATAGCCATGTTTGCAATGATATGCTGAGTCTTGTGAGTTCTCCTTCAGAATCTCCAAACATGGATAGGGCTGCGGCAATCTCCAATAAAACAAGTTCCTCCTCTAAATAATGGAAGCAGAGCCACAGATGAGGCCACATCCTGTAGGTTAGGGATGGCGGATAAAACAACCCAACTCATCTAGATAAATTTGAGTTTCAGACAAACAATGTATTTTTAAAAGTATAAATATGTCCCAATTGTAGATAAACCTCAAGTAATTCTTTAGTGTAAGTATCTTTCAAATATTGCATGGGACTAAAATTTTATTCTTTGTTTATCTGCAATTTAAATTTAATGGTGTCTTGTATTTTTCGTTGCTAAATTTGGCAACCTTGGTACAAGGAGACTTGGGCACCTTCACTTGAGAGAAAGAGGTATTCAGTGGAGAGAGATACCTTCTTCCTTTTTGGACTGCTCCTCGAATTCAAGACGATCATTCAGCTTGATGAGCAAGAAGGTCTTGAGCTTGGTTTCATGATCGTAGACACGTTCCAGCTCTCGGATCTCCAGGTTGTACTGAGAGATGTCCTTCTGCTGGCGGTCCTTCATGGCAGCCATTCGAGCCATGGCTTCCAGCCTAGGTGGGGGGAGGGGAGCACAACAGAGTATGAGTGTCCGGAGGCTCCTTCCTTCTCCTCCGCTTCTCCCTACCAGTCCAGACGGACTTCATTCCTGGGCAGTGATCATCCCTCCTTTTAATTATGGAGATTTCTGGGAGTAGAGGAACCATCTTCCTCATCTGAATGACAGAAGCTCACAACTCTAGACCACTCTCAGGAAATGATTTTCTATCATCATCTCTGTCACCATCCTTATCATCATCACCACCACCACCACCATCAGCATCACCGTCACCCCCATCACCACTACCAACACCATCAGTATCACCACCGTCAGCATCACCACATCAGCATTATCAGTATTACCATCATCATCACCACTTGTCAAGTATAATACTATGCCCCAGGCACTCCCTTATATACTCATATTTTTTAACATATATTTATTTGGGCTGCACCAGGTCTTAGTTGCTACATGCAGGGTCTTCGATCTTCATTGTGGCACACAGGATCTTCTGAGCTGCAGCAAACAAACTCTTAGTCTCGGCATATGGGATCTAGTTCCCCGACCAGGGATTGAACCTGGTTCCCTGCATTGGGAGTGCAGAGTATTAGCCACTGGACCACCAGGGAATTCCCTATTCTAATATTACTTAATCCTCACTTCCACCCAAAGAAATTCTACAATAAATTAGTGGTGATGGAGCCAGGTTTCAAACCCAGATCTCTCTAGCTCCAAAACCTGCACCCTTCACATCTGAACTGCATGCCTTTTGCCCTTCCAGGAGTGAAGCCGGGAAACAGTCCAGACTGAGAGGGATCCCTAGGACTACAGGCAGGAACATCTGGGGAAGATGATACAGAATAGGGGTTTAAATCTCAGCTCCACCACATCTGCCACTTACCTGGATCTCAGGTAAGCATTTTGACATCTCTAAGCCTCCATTCCCTGGCATATAAAATGTGGGTAATAACTCCTAGGGCTGTGGTGAGGGTTAAAACACTACGCAGTGTAAGGCTTGGAGAACCACACTCTGAAAAGGACATTCAGGGACAGCCTCTAGTGGACTGACAAAGTTTATTATCCAATTGTGTAGTTTTATAATTTTCAGGGAATAGAGCATAAGACAGACTTGCACGTAGCCATTTCAGATAAACATCAAAGCATTTAAGCATAAAATACAGTTCCCACCGCCCAAGCCATAACATAGCTTTGGCAAAACTTTAAAGGGAGTCTTATCATGAAAACAACAGTCCTTGCTCTCAGAAACACATGGTCAAAAGGAAGCCTTCGAATGCCTCAAGGCCGGGCGTATAACCCTTCGTTATCCGTTCCCAGCCTCAGACACTCGGTGAATGCTCATAACCCTTTGTTATGCTCGTTCTAGCTTCCAACCTTGAGTGGAGCAAATACATTTTCAGTATTTGCTCAAAGCCTTCCAGCTCCTCCACACCCAGAGCATCTAGCATCTTGCTTGGCAGAGACACAACCAGTGCTCGAAGTTACGATGATGATGGTTTCAGGTTCCTCAACACATAAGCACAGTGGGTAGAAGGGTAAGAAGCCCAACAGGTGGCTGAGACATCTCTGCCCCCAAGAGTCTCTCCGCCAGCCCACCTCTGCTCGTAGGCCTGGGCAGACTGCTCGATGGCCACATTCATTGTCTTCTTCTGCATCAACAGGCGCCGACGAAGATGCTGGTAGACGTTGTCGTAAGCAGCCTTCTCATGCCTCAGGTCCTCGATCTCCTTCCGGAGCTTCGCGTTGGTGGTCAGCATCTGGTCAAAGTGTACAGTGACCTGCAAGGAGGGCTGAGCTTCAAAACGAGGCTCACTCCTGGGGCGCAAGACAAGCTTCCAGAAGGCAGCCAGAGTGTTGCAGCGTCTTCCCCGCACCTCCCACCCCAGGCCCACCGAACCACGGTTGGAGCACTGCCTGGCCTGTGTGTACACCATCGTTCACCTTCTCCTGACTCAACCAATGAAATGTATGCCTGCTAATGGCTTCATGGACATCCTTCTTTCCTTCTCCAAAGGGAGGGAGAGCTGCCTGCAGAGATTTTGTTTGGCTGCTTTGCACCATGTGGGATCTTAGTTCCCCATGTGTTCCAGGGGCATTCATGCACACATACTCAGTTGCGTTCGACTCTGTGCAACCCTTTGGACTACAGTCTACCAGGCTCCTCTGTCCAGGGGATTTCCCAGGCAAGAATACTGGGAAATAATGGGGTGGGTTGAAAGTTACTTCTCCAGGGGATCTTCCCGACCTAGGGATCGAACGCATGTCTCCTGCACTACAGGTGGATTCTTTACCACTGAACCATAGGGAAATCCCTTAGTTTCTCTACCAGGGATCAAACCCATGCCCCTTGCAGTGGAAGCAGGGAGTCCTAACCATTGGACAGCCAGAGCATTCCCCCAGAAGACACCTTACATACAAGATTCAAACGGGTTTCCAAAATGTGGATCTGTTTTTGCAATTTCCGGGGGTTATTGGCCTCCTGTATTTTTGTGAAAATCTGTCTTTGGTTTACAATTTTTTTCTCCATCTGAACAATCTGAAAAAAAGAGAGAGAGGGAAAACCCAGCTGTGTTAACATCTGTATGGGGACAAATGCAATAGTTCACTAACTTAAGCATGCTAAAACAAAAACTCCCATGTTATTTCTTTTCCTATGAATAGAATTTTAATTTCTCTCTTGGGTGTGGACTCAACCTTAGTCAGTTTGGGACGAAATGAGCAACTAAGAGTTTTTCTTCTCACTTGTGCATGTAAATTTCACTCACATATGGGCAAAAATTTCACCTGACCCTAAAGCAACTGTTTTCCTGGAGAAATGGCATTGATCCCCCAAGAAGCCTTCTGTAACCTTGTTTTCGGTTGGTTGGCGGGTTTTTTGCTTGTTTCTTTTTCTGACTCTCACAATAATGGGGATGCTGCTGCTGCTGCTAGGTTGCTTGTCGTGTCCGACTCTGTGCGACCCCATAGACGGCAGCCCACCAGGCCCCCCCGTCCCTGGGATTCTCCAGGCAAGAACACTGGAGTGGGTTGCCATTTCCTTCTCCAGTGCATGAAAGTGAAAAGTGAAAGTGAAGTCTCTCAGTCGTGTCCGACTCTTAGCAACCCCATGGACTGTAGCCCACCAGGCTCCTCTGTCCATGGGATTTTTCCAGGCAAGAGTACTGGAGTGGGGTGCCGTTGCCTTCTCCCGCTTCAGTCGCTAGCAACTCTTAAAGAGCAGGTCCATGAGGTTTCACACTCTGCAACATGTAAGACAGCACCAGACATCCAAAAACTGACTCCCATCCCTTGTGAAAAACCTCTCTATAATCTTCTGTACCTAGAATCAAAAAGTCTTTTACAAATACACACACCGCATTTTTCATTCTCTCTTTTTTTAAATTTTCGGCTGTGCTGGGTCTTTGGTGCCATGCATGGGCTTTCTCTCACTGCAGAAAGCAGGGGCTACTCTCCAGTTGCGGTGCACAGGCTTCTCATTGCTGTGACTTTTGTTGCTGCAGAGCACAGGCTCTGGAGTGCACATGCGTCAGCAGTTGTGTCTCCTGGGCTGTAGAGCACAGGCTCAATAGTTGAGGAGCATGGGTTTAGCTGCTCCGCAGCATGTGGGATCTTCCCAGTCAGGGGTGAAGCCCACGTCTCCTGCATTGGCAGATGGATTCTTTACCACTGGACCACCAGGGAAGTCCTTTCGTTCAGTTTTAATAGACAAGTATCCAGGAATGGAGTCACTGTATAAATCAAGAGAATGTTCATTGATTTGTCTGGAACTTAACCAAGAGTTGGCCATCATTTTGGAAATCTTGACACCAGCACAACCTGGATCATCTTGTGGGGTTTTTTGGCCATGCTGTGAGGCTTGTGAGCCTCTTAGTTCCCTGACCGTGGATTGAACCTGGGCCACTGCAGTGAACACAGCAACTGCTAACCACTGGATGGCCAGGGAATTCCCATGGATCATCTTCTTTGAGTTGTGGATACAGCAAGCCCTAATCAGTCTGTACTGTGGAATCTGGCCCGCTGCCTGTTCTCATAAAGTCTTACTGGCCCACAGCCATGCCCATTCTTTGCATTGTCCATGGCTGCCTTCAGGCTATGAAGCAGAATGGAATAGCTGCAACACAGACCACATGGCCTGTAAAGCCAAAATATTTACTATCAGGCCCTCTGTGGAGCAACTTGCCAGCCCTGTTCAGGATAAGTCAGGCCAAAACATGAACATATCGAAATACATATAATTTTAGTATAGTTTTCCTTTATGTTTCCTTTATATTATAGCATCATATTGATTTAAAAGAAGAAGGGTAAAGGCTTATATCATCTATGAATTTTACTTCAGGATTGTAAAGGAGGTATTATAAATATTTGCTGTTAAAAAGAGGTCCTGGCAGTTGAGTGATTCATAATTTCAAGTGTCAATGACTAGAGAATGATTAAGTTCATTTAGGCTCAGGACTTGTTAAAAATATGCTTTCCTCAGAAGAACTTCCTCTGCTTTTATAGGCACAGATCTCAGCAGCCTCCCTTAAGGGGTACCAGCTTGTATCAGTTAGGAACACATGCAACAACAAATTACAGAAAGCCTGGCTAAATAGTGGTTTAAACAACTTATGGTTTATCTTTCTCTCATAATACATTGATGGCTTAAGTTCAGTAACTGAAGGATGTAAGGACAAGATGTGTATAATTCACCTGACTTCTCCCTCAAAACATGGCTGCCACAGCACCAGCCTTCACAGTTATGTTCCATGGAGGAAAACAGAGGAAGAAATATGGATGAAGGGTAGGACTTATAATCTAAGACGTTTGCTCCTTCGAAGAAAAGCTATGAAAAATCTAGATATTATATTCAAAAGCAGAGACATCACTTTGCCAACCATAGTCAAAGCTATTGTTTTTCCAGTAGTCATGTATGGATGTGAGAGCCGGACCATAAGGAAGGCTGAGCGCTGAAGAACGGATGCTTTCAAACTGTGGTGCTGGAGAAGACTCTTGAGAGTCCCTTGTAGAGCAAGGAGATCAAACCAGTCAACCTAAGGGAAATCGACCCTGAATCTTCATTAGAAGGACAGATGCTGAAGCTGAAGCTCCAATACTTTGGCCACCTGATGCGAAGAGCTGACAGTGGTAAAGACCTTGATCTAGGAAAGATTGAGGGCAGGAGAAAGGGATGACAGAGGATGAGAAGGTTGGATGGCATCATCAACTCAGTGGACATGAGTTTGAGCAAGCTCTGAGAGATGATGAAGGACAGGGAAGCCTGGTGTGCTTGCAGTCCATGGGGTTGCAAAGAGTTGGACACAGCTGGGTGACTGAACAGCAACAACAAACCAGTTGGAGTCTCTGAGCTGCAGGGCATCTGGTAGGGAAACGTCCGGAAAACGTTTCCTTATTCCTAAAAGACAGTCCTAGGAAGAGATGGTCTGTATTCACTTGCAGATGTTGTTCCATATGGATGTGGTGTCTGAAATTGCTGCTGCAGTCCTGCCCAAAGGACAAATACTTTGATAACCTAATTGAGCTGCTGAATCAACCATCCTGAAGTTTGTATTGTTTTTATACTTCCTGTTGGTTTTAGTCACTCAGTCATGTCCAGCTCTTTGCAACCCCATGGACTGTAGCCCACCAGACTCCTCTGTCCATGGGATTTCCCGAGCAAGAATGGTGGAGTGTGTTGCCATTCCTTTCTCCAGGGGATCTTCCAAACCCAGGGATCAAATCCAAGTTTCCTTCATTAACAAGTAGAGTCTTTACAACTGAGCCATGAGGGAAGCGTACTACTTTCTGTTAAACGAGATAAAAACATTTTCTTATTGCTAGTACTTTACTCAGGGAAGGTGGGCTCTGCCCCCAGGCCCAAGGGATAAATCACTATCGATCTAAGCCAGGGGCTGGGAAACTTTTTCTAAAAGGCCAGAACAGTAAATATTTTAGGCTTCGAGGACCAAGAGACTCACATAACCATTTTAGAGTCTGTGAGTATGTAGATACTCACATAACCATTTAAAAAGCAAACATTTAAGATGTAAAAACCATTCTTCACTGGAGGGCCATAAACAAACAGACCAGACTTGGTGCTTGCACCATAATCTGCTGCCCCTGGTATACCCAAAACCAATTCTGGAAATTCCATAATTTCTCTTTACCTGTGATTGGCAAAGGAATGGACCTATACCCCAACCCTGGCCAATCAGAGAAAATCTGCTGGAGGGATTTTGTGAGTTATTCTCCCTTTCATAAGAAGAGAATATCATGTAGGAAAAACTCCCATCCATTCTTTATATTTTTGAATGCAATTATATGAAATATTATACCAGCTAATGTATGCTAAGTCACTTCAGTTGTGTTCAACTCTGTGCGACCCCATAGACGGCAGCCCACCAGGCTCCCCTGTCCCTGGGCTCCTCAAGGCAAGAACACTGGAGTGGGTTGCCATTTCTTTCTCCAATGCATGAAAGTGAAAAGTGAAAGTGAAGTTGCTCAGTCGTGTCCGACTCTTAGCCACCCCATGGACTGCAGCCTACCAGGCTTCTCCATCCATGGGATTTTACAGGCAAGAGTACTGGAGTGGGGTGCCATTGCCTTCTCTGAGCTAATGTATATTATACCATTATACAAGATGGCTATTCGGCAGGCCATCTTGTAACCATGAGGCCAAGAGAGTCACAAAGAAAAGTAAAAATCCATCATTGTAGAGCTGCTAAACCATCCCTAGGATGGCCTATTTCCAGTCAGACATCTTATTATATGAGAAAAACAAACCTCTATTTTCCCAGCCGCTTCCAGTCAGGAATTGCATTACTTGCAGCCCAACACATTTCTCAAGTAAGATAGTGGCTCAGAAGATCAGACATCAAGGGAACCAGTGGATCTCACACAAAACTGGCAAGGTATAGAAATGCTGCTTATGACTGACATCAGCCAGGTTTTGGACTTTAGCTGGAACACACTGTCTCTCTCCCCTACAAATTCCCTCACAGCAAAATCAAATTGCTTCATCAGTGCTGACAAAGTCAGGTTCAAGTCAGGCCAGGTTCCTTTTCCACTTGGCTCTCCTTTCCTGTTCTATGCACAAGGCAACAACCCTCAACACAAACCTACTCCAGCTCTCTTCTGATATAAAACAAATGACTTGCTTTGATTTATGGGAGGGTAGCATCCTCCCCCATATATCAGGTGTGGCCTCTGCAGCTCTGAAGGGCTGCCTGGCCCTGCCTGAGCTGACCCCTAGAGTCCTCAAGCTCCAGCTCCTTGCCAAAGGAAGTTATGGCATCAGCTCTTGTGACTAAATTCAGAGCTGTATTCCCTTTGGCACCTTTATGTCAGACACTGCTTTTGTGATGCTGAAAGTAATTAGGCTTCAGCCCAATGGGAGACATTCCCCAAAGCCTGTAGCTGAAGGGGAAATGCATTGCCTACACAAGATGCCCAGCAGGAAGGCATCAGCTTATTAATTATTCTGTGAGGCCAAGCAGGGCCCAGTGGTATCCTTGCCTCCAGTGACCCCTTGAAAGGACAAAGTTCTGGGCACTGTGTGGTGGACACAGCAGGAAGGGATCCTGGGAGCTGGGATGGAATTAGACCAAGAAGGTTTTTGTGCTGGGCAGTGAGTCTTTGGAAGATTAGCAAACTAAATCGCCTTTTCTAATGTTTCTGAGAATCCACATCCCTGTTTCTTTTTTCAATTTTTCTTTGTTCACTTTTTAAAGCATTTTTTCCCCTTTGATGTGTACCATTTTAAAAGTCTTTATTGAATTTGTTACAATATTATGGGTTGTTTTTTTTTAATGTTTTGGTTTTTTGACCACAAGGCATGTGGGATTTTAGCTCCCCAACCAGGGATCAAACCCACACCGTCTGCATTGGAAAGCAAAGTCTTAATCACTGGACCACCAAGGAAGTTCCCTCTTTGTTCACGTTTATTGCCTTCTTCTCATACATTCATATATTCATTCATTCACTCATTCATCAATGTTTATCAAACCATCACTTGATGCCAGACAAAAGGGGTATGACAGTATCCAAGACAGAGAGGCCCCTGCCCTCAGTGAACCTACAGTCTAGGACTGGAAACAACCCAGAAAGTATGTTGAGTCCTAGGAGAGGGGAGATAGAAGATAAGTTGGACACACACAGAAGGGGCGCATAGCAGAGAAAAATGAAGGGACAACTATCCTGCATAAACAGCATTTGAGCTGAGACCCAAAGGATGAATAAGACTCCCGCAAGCAGAGAGGATGGGGCCCCGCACTCCAGGCAGAGGGAACAGCATGTGCAAAGGCAGAGATGAGAGACAACAGTGTGGGTCCATAAAGGCAGCCAGTGTGGGTCCATAAAGGCAGCCAGTGTGGATGGAGCACAGAGGACAGGGAGGTGGGGGTATTTACTCCAGGTTCCAGAGGGCCCTACTTCTCTGAGTACCCTGACTGAGTGTGCTATTTGTTCCTGGCCAGGAACCTAATACCAGGGGGATATACTTTAAACTGGATAGAGGCCATAGAAAAGGCCTCCCTGAGACCTGAGAAAGTCACCTTTAGGCTGAGAAACAGAGAAAGCAATGGTAACCCACTCCAGTACTCTTGCCTGGAATACCCCATGGACAGAGGAGCCTGCAGTCCATGGGGTCTCGAAGAGTCAGACATGACGGAGCAACTTCACTTTCACTTTTCACTTTCATGCACTGGAGAAGGAAATGGCAACCCACTCCAGTTTTCTTGCCTTGAGGATCCCAGGGACAGGGGAGCCTGGTGGGCTGCCATCTATGGGGTCCCACAGAGCCGGACACGACTGAAGCAACTTAGCAGCAGCAGCAGGCTGAGAAAAAGATAAGCAACTAGGATGAGGCATTTGGGGGCAGCATACTCAAAGGCCCTGAGGTGAGAAAAGACAGCACTATTTAGCAGGGCAGTGGAGTGGGTGGGGGAGAGAGACAAAGGCTTTTGCAGCTAGAGTGAGAAGACTTCAGAAAGGAATAACATGGGATGAGCCTAGAAGAGTAGGCAGGGGCTAGATCACATAGGGACTTTCAAACCACAGTAAGGGATGAATGCTGTCCAGCAAATGTCTCTAGCTCTTCGTTTTCTGGACCCATGAGGACTGTACTTCCTAGGCCCTTTTGTGAATGGGTAGAGTTGACTATTTTTGGATGGGTATGGGCACTGGGAGTATTTATGGGTTTTGTAGACTATCTTGAGTCAATGGGTCAAGAGCAGATGTGACACACTGGAGCACTCAATTGCCAGAGTGAGACCCTCAGGATCTCACTTTTTTTCTACCACAACCCCTGGCAATGTCCAAGATGGGGGCTATCCTATCAGCCTGGCTACAGGATGAGAGGATTTAAGAGCCCCTAGCCCATCCACCATAGACCATAAATCACGTACGAAAAAGAAAACTTTGTTGTTTTAAACTACTGAGTTGTGGAGAGAAATGTTTGTTACTGCAGCATACCTAACCTCTCCTGACTGATACAGTAAGGATTTGGGCATTTATTCTAAGTGTAACAGGGAGGCACTGGAGACCACAGTGGGGAAATGGATCAGTAGAACTGAGAGATTAGGGGTTACAATGGTGGTAGAGACAGGTTTAGAAAAGCCAGCAGTGCAGGGTTATGGTGGGGAGTATAACCTCACCCACTCCTTCCTCTTGCTCAGAGTTCTGGTTAACCCTTTAAGAGAAAGACCACACCTTCTCATCCAGCTCAGCCAACAGCAGTTTCATTGATTTAATCAGGGCCTCGTAGTCCTCCTTAGTTTGCAACAGGAAACGCAGTTCCAGGTAGTTTTTCTCATTGAGATCCAGGTTCCTGGAGGACTTGATGAGATTCAAAAGCAGGGTGATCTCATCCTGCTCCTCCTGCAGGGTCTTGATTTCCTTGCTGTTGGGAAAGTAGCACATGATTAACCCTGAACCCCTGGCTTTGCCTGGATCGGACACTCCAGGCCCCTTGACCCCGAAAGGAGACTCAGAGAGGTACTTCCCAACCCTGCAAGTTGGAAGGAACTCGCGCAAGGTCTCTAGTCCAGGTCCTGAACTTACGTCACCTCTGACCCAGTTCACTGCAACTTCCACTTTTCTGCTCCCTTCTCTGAGTGATACCTTTTTTTTCCCCCTCAGAACAATTTGCAGCTGTGCCTGTCAAAACCCATTACCTAGACATGGTGGGAGCCCCCAAGTTTTCTTTTGTCAGCAGCTCACTGGCATCTGTCTGATTTTGCAGACCTTCTTTTCCAGGTTTCCAGCCAATTATCTCTGTTAACGACAGGCAAATCCACCAGACAGGATCTTTCGACTGAGCATCAACACAGAGCTGCACAGGAACCTCTAATCCCCACGAGCTTCTCTATTTGGAGGCTAATGATTTATGAAATTGGCTAACATGAGTCTTCTTTCTCTCCCTTGTCTACTCTGGAGAAGAGAGGGGGTCAAGGACATGGGCAAACGGAGATTTTGAAAAGAAAAGAAGGCTTGGGCGACTGCACAGCAATTGAACAATGTGAAATGGCACAAAGGCCGAATATCTTGCAAAGTCCTTGCAGCCTATTCCCACTGTTCAATGTGATTTGCAGGCTTGCTGCCTCAATGTCCTTTGGAAGCTTGGAGAAATGAAGCATTTCAGGTCTCAACCCAGGACCTAATGAATCAGAATCTGCTTTGCAACAAGATCCTCAAGTGACTTCTATGCACTTTCAAGTTTTGGAAGCACCACTCTAGAACAGTAAAGACCATTCAAGGGCAAAGGGTCTGCAAAGACTTTTCTATAAACGGTTCAGTTCAGTTAAGTTCAGTTCAGTCGTTCAGTTGTGTCCGACTGTTTGCAACCCCATGAATCGCAGCATGCCAGGCCTCCCTGTCCATAACCAACTCCTGGAGTTCACTCAGACTCACGTCCATCGAGTCAGTGATGCCATCCAGCCATCTCATCCTCGGTCGTCCCCTTCTCCTCCTGCCCCCAATCACTCCCAGCATCAGAGCCTTTTCCAATGAGTCAACTCTTCAGATGAGGTGGCCAAAGTACTGGAGTTTCAGCTTTAGCATCATTCCCTCAAAAGAAATCCCAGGGCTGATCTCCTTCAGAATGGACTGGTTGGATCTCCTTGCAGTCCAAGGGACTCTCAAGAGTCTTCTCCAACACCACAGTNGCAATTGTGAGGTAGTCTGAGCATTCTTTGGCATTGCCTTTCTTTGGGATTGGAATGAAAACTGACCTTTTCCAATCCTGTGGCCACTGCTGAGTTTTCCAAATTTGCTGGCATATTGAGTGCAGCACTTTCACAGCACGGTAAAGAGTAAATATTTTAGGTTTTGTGGGCCAGAGGACCTCTGTTGCATCTACTCAACAGAGCAACCATATAAAACACAAAAATGAATAGGTGTGGCTATGTGCCAATAAAACTTCATAAAAACCGGCAGCGAGTAAGACTTGGCTCATTAGCCACTACTGCTCTAAAGCAGCACTGTCCATAGATTATTCTGCAGTGATGGAAATGTTCTCTAGTTGCTCTAATAGCCTCCACCAGGCACCTGTAGCTACTGAGCACCTGAAATGTGGCTGATGGAACTGAAGAACTGAATTTCTAATTTTATTTATTGTAACTAATTACCAATGTAAATGGCCACATGCTGCTAGGGACCACCAGAGAGCACACCTAGTTCTAGAGCTCTTGTCTTCTAAACCTGGCCCTTGGGACTTCTCTGCCCCTTTTAAGCCCCTCATGGGAGGGCTCTTAGTAAAGGTACAGAGCAAAAAGAGAGAGAGCAGGATAATCCATCAAATACAGGCTTTCAGAGTGTAGTGAGGTCAGAAAAAAGCAAAAGGAAGGTTTGTCCATCTTTAGGCAGGGCTAGGAATGCAGTGAGGGGAGTGAGATGCTTCAAAAATTAAGGAGATCTTCACTCTCAGGGTGGTATAGGTGCAAGGTCAGCACTGGGGAAAAGCACTTCCTTAAATATTGTACCCTAACTACCTCACTTACCTCAACCCAGTTTTCCTCCTATTTTAGGGTGTTTATGTCTACTCTTTCACTCCCCTCCCCCGCTTCAGTTCCATCACAGTGAAATCAGATCAAATGGACTGGGGTAGGGTAGAGCAGGATGTAGAAGAGTAAGAAAGATTCAAGAAAAACTGAAGACACACCAGGAAGTAGGCATTCCCTGATGCCCACACCAAGGACAGACTGTGAATTAAGATCACCAGGCACAGAAATGCAGGCTGTGGACTGCACAGCCCAAGGGAGCACCATCTACTTGAAAACATATCACTGATTTGCTGATTTATTGTACTTTTCTGAGAGATAGCTCAGTTCAGTTCAGTTGCTCAGTCATGTCCAACTCTTTGCGACCCCATGAACCACAGCACGCCAGGCCTCCCTGTCCATTACCAACTCCCAGACTCCACCCAAACCCATGTCCATCGAATCAGTGATGCCATCCAACCATCTCATCCTGTCGTCCCCTTCTCCTCCTGCCCTCAATCTTTCCCAGCATCAGGGTCTTTTCAAATGAGTCAGCTCTTCGCATCAGGTGGCCAAAGTATTGGAGTTTCAGCTTCAGCATCAGTCCTTCCAATGAATATTTAGGACTGATCTCCTTTAGAATGGACTGGTTGGATCTCCTTGCAGTCCAAGGGACTCTCAAGAGTCTTCTCCAACATCACAGTTCAAAAGCATCNGCATCAGGTGGCCAAAGTATTGGAGTTTCAGCTTCAGCATCAGTCCTTCCAATGAATATTTAGGACTGATCTCCTTTAGAATGGACTGGTTGGATCTCCTTGCAGTCCAAGGGACTCTCAAGAGTCTTCTCCAACATCACAGTTCAAAAGCATCAATTCTTCGGCGCTCAGCTTTCTTTATAGTCCAACTCTCACTTTCATACATGACCACTGGAAAAACCATAGCCTTGACTAGATAGATAGATGTTTGTTGACAAAGTAATGTCTCTGCTTTTCAATATGCTGTCTAGGTTGGTCATAACTTTTCTTCCAAAGAGTAAGCATCTTTGGTCGTGTTTTAACAAAATCTCTACATAACAACAATGTTTCCAACAGATGGCAGTAAAGAATCTTGAAAAAAGGGTGCCTTTTTCTAATTCACACAGTGATCTCATATTGACTAACAGTGGCTCTGAGTAAGCCAATCCTTGGAAAATCTAAAGAACTCCTCTAGCCTCTGAACTTCACACATCATCTAACAGTCAAATTTTCTTTCTAATAAGAGGCAGTTACTGCCTGTATAAATATTTTAGATGTAGTTAAGGAATCACCTTTCCTTGGATGGAATCTAAGAATGCCTGTTTAACGTCTGCTTCTTCAAACCCCGAGAACACCTTTCTGTTGCCCAAGGAAAACTATACATAATTTCTCGGGCAACTCAATTTCAAATATTCAGTCTTGAAAATCTCAAATGTCACACAAAGGAAATGTCCTTTGGGGTATCCACTGCCAGGTGATTTCCCCTTCTCTGGGAACTCCCCACCTTCACTGCTAGAACCGCTGGGGATACCCATAGCTATTTTCCGTCCTATAGTTCAACCTCCAGACCATAGCTGATTGGGCCAGAAGCAGACACCAGACCCAAACTGAGACAATCAGATTCTCCCTGTCCTGAGAATTCTGGGATGGATTCTCAGAACTCTGGAATTGATTAAGGACAGTCTCTCTGTGTGGCCCTTGGTAGCTCAAGAATTGGAGGAAGCCATCTCCCACCAGCCACAGCTGAGATCAAGAAAAGGAAGAACAAAACCCATGTGATGAAAGAAACAGGAACCAGAAATGGCTTCTAGTTTGGGTCCTTCCCTGAAACATGGGTGCTCCGCTCCCCTTGGGGTCCCCAAGACACCCTGAACTCTGAGAATATACTCCTTTCCCCACTGAAGCTATCCCAAATGGCTCCATGCCCCAGAGGCCTCATCAGAAGGCAAGCCCCATGAAACCAAAACCCCATCACTTACTGCTGGTCCGTGATCTTCTGCTGGGAGCGGAAGTTAAAGGACTTCCGACTGTCCACCATCTTCCGGAACTGCTGCCTCAGCTTCCGAAGCTCCCCCTCAACCAGCTGCCCTTTGGTCTTCTCTGAAGGTTCCTGAGGACTTTCAGAGTCTTTTCTCCTGTGCTTCTTCTGGGTAAGACAGGGTGGGTATTAAGCAACAGGTTAGGTGACTAGGAAAGCCCACATTTCAACTCAAGGATGGAGGGCAAGAAGGGTGCTTGGGGCAGAGCTAGAGTTGAAAGACCACCCTTGGGTGATGTCAACTGCTTGTGTGTTACATGGAAAACCTGCCCTGGGTTGCTGAGGTGGAGAGGAGGCTGGGCCTCATTATTACATACTGAAGAGGTGGCCTTGCTGTGTGACCTTGGGTGAGTCACTTAACATCTCTGAGTCTCCAGTCTTTCAACAATAAAATGGGTGCACACAGATTTGCTGTCAAGATTCCATAAGCTAATATGTGTTTAGTGGACAGCACAATGCCTAACTCCACAGTAAACCCTCTCTATGTAGGAGCTATTACCCACCGTTGGCATCTTGAAGGAATTGTGCTTTTCCTCTCCTCAGACACCGTACCCAAGGGAGGTCAAAGCCAGCAAGTGCTCCTCTCTCTCTCTGCAATGCCCTGTCCAGAGTGGGAAAACAAAGAAAACTTGTGAGCCACCTCTGCTGATGGGGCCGGACCCAGCAGCACCCTCTCCCTCCTCCCACAGTTTGGCACCAGAGGAGGACATGACAGATGGCTGCCCGGGTGTGAGAAGAGGCTTTTTTTTTTTTAAGCAATGTTTTCCTGAAACCTGTTCCTCTCACAATTTATTATTAGGAGCCAGGCAGATGGTTCTGGCACGTTGGTTACCCTCTTGCTCCCTGTGTTCCCAAAGAAGAGGGGGCAAAATGGCATCAAGGCAGTGTGTCCTCTGATGGGGTTACATCAAAATTTACCCAGCTTCAGCTGTGAGGATAACCTCCCCTCACTTTTAAAAGCAGGAGCCAGTGGTACTGAGAGGCATTAGGTATTCAGAGGCGGGAACAATGCTAACCCTATGAACCCCATGGGGCTGTAAGATCCACTGCACCCCAACTTCCAGACTTCAGGAACTAAATTCCTAAACTAGAAACTCTGAGCTCCGCCACCCACTGAAGGGTCCTACAGTGCAGTGGTTTAAAGCATTGCTATATCAACCCTCAAATCTCAGCAAAAATTCCCTCTTTGGCCACTTGTTAACTTTGGACATGTCATTTCAGGTTTCTGGGCCTTGGTTTCCTCATCTGGAAAATAGGAGAAATTCTAGAAGCCATTTCAGGTTGTTCAGCATGCAAGGCACTAAACCAGGCACAGAGTAAGAACGCAGTAAATGGTAGCTGTTAGGATATGGTGTGATGTGGGTCTTTTCATATGATGACAGTTCAGCATAAAAAATATTTATGTGGGCTTATGCCTCCTGTAGCAATACCTGGAATTTCCAGTAGGAAGCCACACCCTCCCTCACTCCTGGTCATTTCCAGATTGGAACCTGTGACTCTGGATGGGCCAATCATAGTGCCAGACCCCTGGCTAATCTGCATAATCTCAGGGCCCTGGCCTGAGTGATCAATTCTGTGATAGGTCATGACCCCAAACAGAGTAAATGGTGGAATTTAAGCTTGCACATTCGGGAAGTGAGAAATTGTTTCCTGCTGCACTTTAACCTATGTGAATGAGGTTGCGAGTAGCTGGCAACCATCTTGCCTCTTCAGAGAGCCTAAGAATAAAGCTATCCTGGAGGACAGAAGACAAACTCAAGAAAAATTTAACCTTGGGGGAATCATCTGAGGCCCTGGATATAGCCACGCCTGAAGATACTCTGGGTCATGTCCAATTACATGAATCAGCATATTCACTTAAAGTAATCCAAGATGAGTTTTTTGTTGCTTGCAACCAAATGAGTTCTCATGCCTGAAGTAAGTAAATCTCTTTAGCACACAAACTAAGAGGCTGCTGATGCTGCTGCTAAGTTGCTTCAGTCATGTCCAACTCTGTGTGACCGCATAGACAGCAGCCCACCAGGCTCCACTGTCCCTGGGATTCTCCAGGCAAGAACACTGGAGTGGGTTGCCATTTCCCTCTCTGAAACTAAGAGGCTACTGTGTGCTAAACAGTGTAGGGAATTCAGGTGTAAGTCAATCTTCAAGGTGCTATGAACCCTGCCCTAGGTAAAACAGTGGGGAAAGGTGCACAAAGATGATGATTTTCAATTTGGGTTTTGAAGGATTAATAGGAGTTCACCATGCAAAGAAGAAAAGTGGGGAAGAAATTGGGGGTAAAGAGAACTGCCTGGGCAAAGGCTGAGCAGCAAGTGAATAAAAGGAGTGTTCAGAGACAGGTGTGTGCTCTAGTATAGATTGCAGCACCCACTGGGAATAGCCAAGAGGTTTGGAAAAGCCAGGATGTTCCTTAAAAGCAGGGATGTAAGAAGATCAGCCTTTAAGAGATGAGGTAATTGTCTCCCAACAACCACTTCTCCTTCATGAAGAATTGTTGCCACGGTAGCTGCCTGACCAGGGCTTATACTTCCCAACTCCTCCTGAATCCATGCAGGCCTATGAATTCTCACCCATGGATGTGAGCAGAGATGTGTCCCTTCCAGACCATGACTTTACGACGTGGATGTGACATTTCCATGTTCTCCTCCCCACTCTGACACTTATGGGAAGTGCAACCACAGGTGGGCAGAGCCACAAGACAGGTCCCCTAAACCAACTTGTGGAAAAAGTCACCTGTCAACCATGAACATCCTCATTGGACTGTTACCAAAAAAAGAAATTAATTTCTATTATGTTAAGCCAACGAAATGTGGGAATATCTTGGTTATAGAAGCTAGCTATATAGCTAGCATGACTCTTAGAACAGCCTAAGTTCTTCTTAAAGGGACTCTGATTTTGTGCCTCCTCAATGTGCCCAGTTCTAGAGGATGAATCATGATTGGTTCCCACTCATCCTAGTAACCCTATTTCCCTTTGTCAATGATTGGTCAAAAGATGAACATGTGACCCAGATCTGGCCAATGAGACTTCAGAAGTCTATTCCTATTCCTTTATGACAAAAAGAGCTTGTCCATATTCCCCTTTCTTTTGCTTTTGGAAATTATTGCGAAAGAATGATAATTGGTGCTGGAGCAACCATCCTGTGACCATGAGGAGAAATATCACTGTCAAACTAAAGAGAGCTAAGAAGAAATATGGAGGGAAATTTAGGTCCTCACTGACACTGTTTGCCACTGCCCCATTCTTAGAACAGCCTACCTCTTGGCTTCTTGTTAAGTGAAAGAGTTAAGTGTCACGGCTGTTCAAGGTATCCTTATCAAGTATTTTCTTCATTGCAGCCTACAGCATTCCTGCCTTACATGACACACTACCTTGAAAATGATTCTCTAGCTGCTGGGTGACAAGACAGTAGTGACTGAGACTATAGGACCTTTGACATTTCCCTAATATGTTCTAGGGGGTTTCTAGAGGGTTTGAAGACTAGCTGAATTTTGGTAAATCACAGCTGAAGGAAAATATCTATTTCTGGAAATTTTCCACAGACAGGGAAGTAGAGTAAAGACTAAAGTTCTATAGCTTGGTTATTTTTCGAAAAGCCCTCAAGGTAGGCCTAGAGGCTATTATAGCAGGGTTTATTAGACTGAAAAGATTTGGGTAAAGGATACTCACTTTAGGACCACTTTAAATTATAGAATTTTGTACAGCTCCAATTTCATATGGTCCAGAAGCTTTTCTATATCTAAAGACTTTTGATCCTAGTAGATCTATAAGGCACCTTTCTAAAAGTATGACTAAAGGATATCTGACATTCACTGACAATGTGATTTCTCTCCCTGATCTTCAGTCTCATCTGTCAAAAGGAGATACTCACCCACATGCTCAGTACAAAATAATGTATATAAAGCTCTTTGTGCAGAGCCTAGCACATAATAGGTGCCTGATGAATCACGATTTTTAAGTATCAGTTTATCTTGCCCTTGAGCTAACTGGTTGTGTGTTTTCCCCCAACAACTGGAGGCTCCATTATCTTCTACCTTTTTGCTGATACACACACACACACACACACACAGAACCAGGCTCCTCCTGGGACACTGGCTTTTCTCCAGCTTCTAGATGCCAACACAGACCTTTCTGTGCCCTCTGGGCTGGGCCCACTCTGTTCCCTGGGAAGAGATCCACCCTCATTCACACAGCTTGGACTTCAGAGAGCCCTGCGGGGTGTCCTGGCCCCTGGCACACCACACTCTTGGTCAGGGTTCTCAAATTCAAGGCTCACAGGGCAAATTCAACCTGCCTGCAGGTCTGGTTAGCAGGCAGTGTCTTAAAATGTGAATGTGGGTCATGCTCTCTCTCTCCTGGCTACAGGCTCTAGTCCTCCCCATTGCCTAACTCCTCCTCTATTCAATTCCCACATTTCCTGTATTGGGAGACAGCAAGAATTTGAGTATGCAGTTCTTGGGAGGAATCTCAAAGCTGCCCATGCGATGGAAAGTGTTAGCAAATCCAGAGGTCTGGGTCAGGGAGCATCATGAAAGTGCCTCCAGCTCCCTGGACCTCAGTCTACCCACTACAGTATCTGTAATCCTGGGCACATGATTCAATTCAGTTCAGTCGCTCAGTTGTGTCCGACTCTTTGCGACCCCATGAATCACAGCATGCCAGGCCTCCCTGTCCATCACCATCTCCTGGAGTTCACTCAGACTCACGTCCATCGAGTCGGTGATGCCATCCAGCCATCTCATCCTCTGTCGTCCCCTTCTCCTCCTGCCCCCAATCCCTCCCAGCATCAGAGTCTTTTCCAATGAGTCAACTCTTCGCATGAGGTGGCCAAAGTACTGGAGTTTCAGCTTTAGCATCATTCCTTCCAAAGAAATCTCAGGTTGATCTCCTTCAGAATGGACTGGTTGGATCTCCTTGCAGTCCAAGGGACTCTCAAGAGTCTTCTCCAACATTAGCTCTTAGCAAATACTATTGGAATGAATGAAGTCTCCTAGTGGGTGGAGACTTTATTGGCTAATATTTAATTAGCTGAGGTAGAGGGGGGCAGACTCCTCTGCTGCTGAATTTTAACAATCTACCCTTAAAAGAAAATCCTGATCCGCTCTGGAAGAGCTCTGCAGGGCCCCTCGGACAGTCTACTATGTGGATTATAAATGTCAAGTCTGAGAGAGAAGGATCCTACCAAAATTAAGTCAAGGCTGCATAACCTGGTGGAATGTTAAAACATATGCTTGCAGCACTAAGCGGGGTACAGAACAAAAATTTTTTTTAATTGGGACAGTTTCGGGGAGGGGGGAGTGAAAGTTTGTTGGGCTCTCTTGGAGTTATTTTACACACTGTAATTTATTGACGTTTAATTGCGGGGAGGTCAGGATATTTTCCAAGTTTAGGGGCAGCTAAACCTCTGAAGTCGGGGGCCAGGGGCAGCCACCAGATATCTGATTTCCCCAGCAGGCAGCGCTGTGACGCAGCAGGCGCGGCTGCAAGCGCAGAGAAACTCACCAGCAGCGGCCTTCAGGACCGCTCCCACCGCGTGTCAGACGTCGGCCTCAGCTGCGTGTTGGACCGCGCCGGCAGAACTGTTAGCTGCACCGCTGGGCCGGACCGCGCCACCCCCAGCCCCAGGTCCGGGCGTTCTCGGACCCCTAGAACGGTGCCTTTGTGACTCGCACAGACGGACGTTCTACCCTGGAAGGTGCTGGGAAGGTGCAGCGCCCTTAAATGAGAAGCAGAACAGCCGATCAGAGGAAAGGGTTTTGGGGGGAGGGCAAGAAGGGTAGCGACACTCTCCTCGGAGACACCCCTTACAGACTAATTGAACCCTCACAGCACTGCTTGACTCAATGACCGCTATCCTTCCGTGACTTGGCCACTCACACCGCCATTCAAGCTCCAATGTCCTCTCTTATTCACACGAATCTTCTCCTGCCTCACATTCGACGTCCTTACAGCAATCCTACTGGGTGCATACTTTACATACACAAACGCAAAGGAACCCAGATCTTCCTGCTTTGGAAACAAATACCCACAGGTGCAGGGGAATTCATCCATCAATTTTCTTCAGGAGCATCCACCCTCATCCTCTGTGAGCTTAACATGGGGAACCCCAGTCTGATCCTATTTACCTATGACCAGCACCATAGGTGGTCAGCATTTTTCACTGGCCTAACTGCGTTTGATTGTTTAAAGATAAACATTTCTTCATACAAATGGCCCTGAAATACAAGCCAACCACTTCCTCTGAAGCTACACTCAAGAAGCAGCCACAGTGCTGAAGGGAACCGATTACTGGGTTTCTAGGGTAATTTTGACGCCTGTGATTTCCACCTTATCTCCAGCCACTTGAATGAATGGTAGCTCAGTCTCACTTAGCTCTCCATTCTCTTATCCCTAAACTCTTGGGACAAGATGTGTTTTAGAAGCTACTGTGTTTGGGGTTTCAGAAAGGTACTTTAGTGCACAAGGAGGCATGTTGCCTCTGATGTTGCTGGCAACCATGTAACCGTGAGGGAAGTTAGTGGGACAGTGTATATTACAAATTAGATTTGGGCAACATGTCAAAATCAAACACACTGATATCTCTGCAAGAAAACATGAATATTAATAGGAATTAGAATAAATAAAGATCATAAGCAGCTTCATGTTAGGCCTTGATGACTCACACAAAGTGTTTTGGGACAAGTGTTAGCAGTCTCATTTTACAGATGAGGAAGCCGAGGCTCAGAGAAACAGAGTGACTTTTACAGTTAGTGGAGGATCCAGGATTTGAACCAAGAGCTGTCTCTAGAGACTCATGCTTCATCACAATTCTGAGAGAATTCAAAGCTCCAACCCTGAGAAGTTCTGGTAGCTGGTATCTACCATCTCTCTGATATTTAAAGGGCTGCTCTAGCCCTCAGCTCCATATATAGCCCAATGACTCATAATTTCAAGTGTCAACAACTGAAAAATGATTAAGTTCAATTAGGTTCAGGACTTGTTAAAAATAGGCTTTCCTCAGAAGAATTTACTCTCTCTGCCTTTATGGGCACAGATTTCAGCAGCCTCCATGCAGAGAAGTGCAAGGCTTTTTAAATTAGAACATGCCAGAATCAATTCTGCTAAAGGGATCTTCAGCTCCATCAGCGGGGCTTGGAACAGAGTGAGATGCCAACTTGCCAAAATGATGAGCCAGCGGTGAGAAGTGTTGGCGATAGCAGCCATCTACAGAATGGAGGAGGAAATTAGAATCAGGCTGCAGAGGGGCTAGGCAAAGGCATTTGGCCACAGACCAGGAAGCTGATTGTCCAAATGACTCTTTGACAAGGGATCAGAAACCCACCTGAAATAACTCAAAGTGATTTTGCTTTTTCCTCTCCAGCATCTGTTCCCCTTCCTCCCTCCAAAAAGATCCCAATTTGTTCAGGTAACCATCCCTTTCCCATTCAGTCTATGTGGCCAGGAGAAATTGATTTTCGTACATATCTCCAGGCTCACTCTCAATTACTCTTAGCCCATCACAGCTATCCCATCCTCCTTGACAATGACTGGACCTGGAAGCTAATTTTAAGCCAGTTTGTGCATAGCATTCTCCTGGAGATTGCAAATGGCCCAGGAATTGGCACATAACTGACAGTGGCCTAGTCAGACAGAAAGGAAGAACTTACAGGCCAGGGCTGGAGAGGAGATCCTTTTTTCCTAGCTCCACAGATGGGAACAAGGAAGCATGTTGCCCTGCTGTTGCTGGCAGCCCTCCTGTAACCATAAGGGAAGGAAATGTGAGATCAAAGCCAACACGTTATACAGGGGGGAGCCTAAAGAGAATTGCAGAACAGTATAACTGGAACTCCAATCATACCATACCTGAAATCTACCTTGGTTCCACACTTCTTGTTTTGGGTGGGTTTTTTTTCTTTCTTTTTTTTTCTTTTTGGACATCCCACAAGGCATGTGGGATCTTAGTTCCCTAACCAAGGATCAAACCTGTGCCCCATGTCCTGGGAGCTCAGAGTCTTAACCACTGGATTACCAGGGAAGTGCCACACTTCTTGTTAAAGAAGTTAACACATTTTTTTTATTGTTTAAACCCATCCAGATTTCTATTTCTTCTAGCCAAAAGTATACTAAATTATATGAATATCATGGTTATTGCATGTAAACCGGAGGCAGTTCCCCACGAGGAACAAGAATCAAGAACTAGAAAGCTGTCAGAAATCAAAATAGCTCCTCTCTCCAGCTCTCTCTCTCTTTTGAATCATCTCATCTCTCAACTTGGTCTCTTATCTTTAAAAAAGACAAATTTTCCTCCCCTCAGCTTGCTTCTTATGAATTCTCATTTTAAAGTCCATATTAAAAGACATCAAGGTCTTCTTAATTTCAACTTTCCAGAAAAGAGAACTCAAATCCAAACCCAGTCTGGATTTGGTGCCCACTGTTGTGGCCAGGCGGAGAAGGCAATGGCACCCCACTCCAGTGTTCTTGCCTGGAGAATCCCAGGGACGGGGGAGCCTGGTGGGCTGCCGTCTATGGGGTCACACAGAGTCGGACACAACTGAAGTGACTTAGCAGTTGTGGCCAGGGAGCCACTATCAGGTGACACAACTTCCCTTCCACAAGGACTGTGAAAATAATTCTCAAAACAGGTGAGGGCACAGTCATATAGTGGAGAGAACTCTGGACCAGGTGTTATGATATCCAGGTTCTAGTCCTAGCTCTGNTGTGGCCAGGGAGCCACTATCAGGTGACACAACTTCCCTTCCACAAGGACTGTGAAAATAATTCTCAAAACAGGTGAGGGCACAGTCATATAGTGGAGAGAACTCTGGACCAGGTGTTATGATATCCAGGTTCTAGTCCTAGCTCTGCCACTGAAGTGCGGTGTGCTCTTAGGAAAGTCAGTTGACCTCTCGGAGCCTTCATTTCTTCAGACTGCCAGGGCCAAGTTGAGGATTTTAAAGCCTGGAAAGACTGTAAAATATTTCATCCCACTTACAGCATTGAAAATAAAAACAGTACTAATCCATAAGATAAGGGTCAAGTAGTCTGATAGGATTCTGACTTCTGTCATGATGCTTTTTCAAATAAAATGATGAGTTGTTTGGGGGGAAAGTACTTTCGGATATCCCTACGTAAAGGTGCCCTTGGTGCTGTCTGCCTTCTGCTATGACGGACTGGACAAAAACCCCTCGCCCAAGTTAGACAGAATTTAGACCCAAAAAAGCCAACACGTTATACAAGGGGGAGCTCTTTTGTTTAAAGACTGATGAATAAGTATGGGATGCCAGAGCCAGGAGACTGTGAAGTCAGGGCTGGGGCAGCCAGTTTTCCCCAAGTGTATGTACTTCTCGCAGAGTCGGACATGACTTAAGTGACTTAGTGTGTGCGTGAGTGTGTGCACGTGCACCCGCGTGCACACACACACACACACATGCACTGCTCAGAGGTTGACTACACACAAAACCCTTCCCTCACGTCTTCCTTGCTGATAAAATCCTGATTTGTATTCCAGAATTGAGTATAGAACATTGAATATACAGAAGGTGAGCCCACTGAAATCTTGGGGACAGCCAATGAGATGTAAGGGAGAGTCCACTGGGAGGTTTGGGACAGATCCAAATGCTAGCTGAACCTCCACTCCACAGAGGTGTGAGCTGAAGTGCTGGGCCCAGGGGCAGAGGGATCTGAATTATATTCCTGCTGCAGAGCTGTAAACCCACCCGAGACTCCACAGACTGCCTAATTGCCTGTAATAATCTCCATGTCTGCACATACCAGCTTCTGTCATTTGCAGTCAGAAATATCATCTACCAAGAGGGCGGGCATTATTGCTATTTAAAAGCTTCAAATTATTCGCTAATGGGATCCAGAACTGCCCCACTCCTGGCCCCCCTTTCACTGAAGCCAGAGTTGCCGATTATTATCTCAGTGGCAGACTTCTGAGATAAGGAATCTGTACACCCTAAAGAAAGTAATGCAGTCTCATACAGCAAGAGTGATAAACATGTTTATACTCTTCAACCCAGGAAACCTAAACCTGGAGATTCATCCTAAGAAAATAAGCCAATGGCAAAAAAAAAAAAAAAAAAAAAATTAAAGAAAAATCCATAGACACAAAGGTGCTCATTGTAACATTATCTCTACAGGAGAATGAACCTGTGCTTTTGGGGTCAGAATTCAGGCTCTTTGGTGAGGGAGAGTTGGAGCAGTGATAACTGGAGGGGACTCAAGAGGCTTCTGGAGTGCTGGGAAAATTCTGTTTCTTGATCTGATTACATGGATAAGCTCCCTTGTGAAAATTCATCAAGCTGTGCACTTCTGACATGTCCTTTTTATATATGTATGAAAGTGAAAGTGAAAGTTGCTCAATCTTGTCCAGCCCTTTGTGACCCCATGGACTACACAGCCCACAGAATTCTCCAGGCCAGAATACTGGAGAGGGTAGCCTTTCCCATCTCGAAGGGATCTTCCCAACCCAGGGATTGAACTGGGATCTCCTGCATTGCAGGCAGATTCTTTACCACTTGAGCTATCAGGGAAGTTCTGTGAAAGCCACTCAGTCGTGTCTGACTCTTTGCAACCCCATGGACTGTACAGTCCATGGAATTCTCCAGGCCAGAATACTGGAGTTGGTAGTCTTTCCCTTCTCCAGGGGATCTTCCCAACCCAGGGATCAAACCCACGTCTCCCACATTGNCGTGTCTGACTCTTTGCAACCCCATGGACTGTACAGTCCATGGAATTCTCCAGGCCAGAATACTGGAGTTGGTAGTCTTTCCCTTCTCCAGGGGATCTTCCCAACCCAGGGATCAAACCCACGTCTCCCACATTGCAGGCAGATTCTTTACCAGCTAAGCCACAAAGCAAGCCCAAGAATACTAGAGTAGGTAGCCTATCCCTTCTCCATCACATCTTCCTGACCCAGGAATCAAACCAAGGTCTCCTGCATTGTAGGCGGATTCTTTCCCAACTGAGCTATCACAGAAGCCCCAATATATATATATATTGCACTTCAATGGGCTTCCCTGATGGCTAAGCGGGTAAAGAATCCACGTACAATGCAGGAGACACAGGAGATTTGGGTTTGATCGATCACTGGTTGGGAAGATCCCCTGGAGAAAGAAATGGCAACCCACTCCAGTATTCTTGCCTAAAAAATCCCACAGACAGAGGAGCTTGGCAGGCTACAATCCAAAGAGTTGCAGAGAGTCAGACATGACTGAGCACACACACACACACAAACACTTCAATAAAACAGCTCTCTACAAAGAAGAACAACAGGAGGACTTTTTTGGGNCTAGATTTCTTGTGTTTTATAAAATCAGATGATATGCAGAAATTATATTTTTCTTTCCAATAGCTATATTGATATTATTTTTATATGGAAAAGTACAAGTTATAAGAAACACCTGTGTATCTTCTACACAAAAATAACAATGGTTTTATTATTTCTTTTCCTTTTTTTTATTACAAAGGTTAAAGCTCTGGAACAAATATGAAATAATATGTTTAAATAGGCATATTTGTTTTGATTCTACTTTTTTCCCCAGTTGGGGACAAGAAGGACACTGGATTGTTCCATAAAGCAGCACTTTCTTAAGAAAACAATACTTTTTAGTGTGGAATGACGTCGGATTTACAGAAAACCTGCAAAGATAGTACAGTGTGCCCGTGTATCTCATGCCCAGTTTCGTCTGTTGTTAATATCTCACACAACCACTAAAACCAAGAGACCAGCCCTGGTACATGAACAGTAATTACATTCTAGGCTTCATTTGAATGGCACTGCTTTTCCCGCTGATTCCCTCTTCTATTTCAGCATCCAGTTCAGAATAGCGTGTCCCATTGAGGTGTCACGTCTCATTAGTCTCCACCGGATCTGTGACCATTTCTTCGTCTTTCCTTATTTCCCATGGCAGGTTAGTCAAGTGTTGTCTCGAAAGCTCCTCAGTTTGGATTTGTCTGATGTTTCCTCACATCAGACTGTGATTATTGGTTTCAGGGAGGAAGACTCCAGAGGGGTCATTTCTTTCCCATCCCATCATGTCAGCAGTGAGTACTTGTTATCAACATGACATCGCTGGCAATAAGAAACGTGACCCCAAGCCAAGATCGTGTTTGCTGGATTTCTATTTTGCAAAGTTACTTTTATTCCCTCTCATCACTCTTTTAATTGGGAAGCAAGTCACTGAGAGCAGCCTGTCCTGGAGAGGACGCAGTTTGATTCCAATTAAATTAGAATGTGTCTAGGTTTTGCTGTTAGGTCATCAGTCTTTCCTTGATATATTAATGGATATTCTTCATCATATTCAAGAAGTATCCGTGAGAAATGTATTTTTTTTTACATGAGTCATCAGCCGCCTAAATTATAATATAGGAAAGAAAATGAAAACATTGAATGTAGGGGAAAGAGAAGGGCTTTGAAGAAATTAATATATTCAGGAGAAAGAAACCCTGCTACCTGCATTAATTCAGAGACAGTGCATCTGAACTAAGTGAAAAGTCTGATGTATAGATGCTGAAAGTAGCTAAACTTTAACTCAAGCCAGGAAAACCAGGTGGTTGTCTCATAAAAGCCTGGGCTGCTTCTTTGCAGAATCTGTGACCGTTTCTTCTTTTCCTCTATGGGGTCAAAAAGACCATACATTATGGGAGTTCAACCAGGGTTTGTGGAATGGAATTGAATAAGCCTGTAAGTGTGTTATCCATCTCCAGAGGAATCTCTTGATTTTTATGCCATGTGAAATGTACTCAAGCCAGAAAACATATCTGCTGCTACTTTTAAACGTTCTCTAAAAAGAAAGCCAGATGCAAAGGATCTAAAAAGACATTTATCCAAAGGAGATACACATAGGACCGATAAGCACATGGAAAGATGCTCAGCATCATTAGCCATGAGGGAAATGCCATCAGATCCACAGTGAGATGCCAGCTCACATTCAATAGCACAGGTGGGAAACAAAAAGACAGAAAAGGGCTGTAGTGAGCTTGGAATTCTTACACACTGCTGGCAGGAGTGTAAACTCCTGCAGCTGCTTTGGAAAACAATCTGGCAGTTCCTTTAAAAGTTAAACATAGAGTTACCACGAGACCCAGCAGTTCCACTCCCAAGTATAAACCCAAGGGAAGTGAAAACACATGCACCCGTGCTAAGTCGCTTCAGTCACGTCTGCCTCTGCAACTCCGTGGACTGGAGCCCACCAGGCTCCTCCATCCGTGGGGTTCTCCAGGCAAGAACACTGGAGTGGGTTGCCATGCTTTCCTCCAAGGGATCTTCCCAATCATAGGATTGAACCTGCATCTTTTGCATTTCCTGAATTGGCAGGCAGCTTCTTGGGAAGCCGGATGAAAACACATGTCCACACAAAACCTTGCAGGAGAATGTTCATAGAAGTATTATTCATAATAGCCCCAAAGTAGAAATAATCCAAATGCCCATTAACGGATGGATTAGCAAATGAATCATGTCTTAGTGATACAGTGGAACATTACTGGACCATAAAGAAATGAAGTAGTGACAGATGTTACAACATGCGTGAGCCTTGCAGACTCTGGACTAAGGGCAGGAAGTCAGTCACAAAGGACCACGTATCTTATGATTTCATTACATGAAATGTCCAGAATAAGCAAATTCATGCAGAGAGCAGACCGTGGGTTGCCTACGACTGAGGAGGCTGGAGAGAAACGGGCAAGGTCTGCTAATGGTTATAAGATTTCTTTTCAGGGTAATGAACATGTTCTAAAATTGATTGCCATGATGGTTGGACAACTCTGTGAGTACACTAAAATTTACTGAATTGTGTGCTTTAAACTAGTGAACTTTATAGTATGTGAATTATATCTCAACAAAACAATTATTTTAGCATTTTTTTATGAAGTATAGTTGATTTACAGTGCTGTATTAGTTTTGGGTACAGCAAAGACATTCAGTTATGTACTTTTTAAAGATTTTTTTCCATTATAGGCTATTACAAGATATTGAATATTGTTCCCTATTATACAGTAAATCTTTGTTACTTATCTATTTTATGTATAGTAGTGTGTATCTGTTAATCCCATATTCTTAATTTATCCCTCCCTAAGCTGTTGTTTTTGGAAAAAAAAGAGGAGAAAGAAAGCCAGATCTTGGAATATGGTTCCAATTTAGACACTAAGGGCATAAACTCAGGCCACAAATTAAGTGAATGATGTAGAGAGGGTGGGAGGTGGTTACAAAAACACATGACATCACAACTGCTCTAGAGCTGGGGATCTGTGTTCACACCTGGGACAGAGAAAGTGACCTCCAAAGTGATGATTTGAGGGGCATTTGACTTCCCTGGTGGCTCAGAGGTTAAAGTGTCTGCCTCCAATCCGGGAAACCTGGGTTCGATCCCTGGGTCAGGAAGATACCCTGGAGAAGGAAATGGCAACCCACTCCATTACTCTTGTCTGGAGAATCCCATGGACAGAGGAGCTTGGTAGGCTACAGTCCACGGGGTCGCAGAGTTGGATACGACTGAGTGACTTCACTGGGAAGGCCTAGCACTTAGGTCTGAAATTCTGTTATTGCATATCAGGATCAGAGGGTTTTTGTTAAGATGGCAAACTTTAAATGTAAGGAGTCTAATAAACATCTTAGTGTAAATGCACACGTGTGTTCTTCCTGATTGACAGCTGGAAGGGGCAGGTTCAGATAGCAAAGGAGAAGACAGGTTGGAGAGAACCTGCCTGGGCAGATGACAGCTGGGGGTGTGCCAGGGAGCTGGGCGGGGGAGGGCAGCTGATGAAAGGAGGCCAGAGAGGCCCCACAGCTTACCTGGGGTTGCCCCTCCCAGCCTCTGCTCTGGCCAGGTCTCATGGCCTTTGGAACCAAGTCCAGGGGCTCAGGCTGTCTTGTGCATCCCTCGTCAGTAAGTTTTTCATGTCTTGGGTTCACTTGTGAATTCTAGAATTTTTGCAGCCCTCTTGGAGGGATTAAATTGCACTCTCGCTTATTGCTTTATCCCTCTGGACAGCCTCTGATACCACGGTGCTGTTTGAACAGGATTGTGTTCTGCCTCGATTGTGCTTTTGCAATTACTCATGAGATGAAGCTCTGGGAAGATTAGGTCAGCAGACTCTTACTCAACTGTAGGCTGTCCCTGGCTCCAGGCTGCATTTCACCATTCTCTCAGCTCTGCACCCCTTCCAGTGCTGCAAAAACATGATTCCGTGTTGATCCAGAATGGCCTGGAGGGGACTTTCCTGTCGGTCAAGTGATTAGGCCTCTGCTGTTCCACTGCAAGGGGCGTGGGTTCAATCTCTGGTCAGGGAACTAAAATCTTGCATGACTTGCAGTCAAAACACACCCCCCCCCCCNGGGGGCGGGGGGGTAGTGACCACAGTAGTTCCCTGTCTGGTTTCTTCCTGCCTTTCTGTAGTAATGGTTTACCTCTGATGCTAATCTCTCAGAGCTTCTACCTCCCTTCTCCGATCCCCTAACCCTGAACACTCTGACAGTAGTCCCCTTCTTTAAAGTCCCTTGAGCCATCTGAACTGGTTTCAGTTTTCTTGTAGGACTCTGTTGCAGCACACCCCCCCACCACCTGCCCCATCCCCTGCGACAAGCAAGTGACCTTCCTGGATTCAATGCTGCAGAAACTCTGCCCTCCAGAAAGGATGGGAACCAGCCTGGGAGTGAAGCCAGCATTAATTTCAATTTGGCACCAGGAGCTGTGCCAAACCTTTCTATCTTTTTGAAAAAGTGAATAACTGGGCTCTCCCTGCTTCCCATATGTGCTCTCATCCTCTCCCTGCCATGGTCCTGCCCCTGTGGGCGAGGCACTGAACAGGTAGGAGGCATGCTGAGCTAGGAGAGAGACACAGAGGGAGAGAGGACACTGGATGCCACTACACTGCGCTGGTGCCTCAGCAGCATACACACCCACCATGTCACTCAGCCGCTCTAAGGAAAGATCGTCTCTGTCTGGTCTCGTCTTCACGGGGAAACTGAAGCTTCACTGTGAGGGGCACTGACATTTACTTCCCCTATATCTACCCTTTCTCCTTCTTTCCATTTCTTTTCTTTTCTTTTTTTTACAATGTTTTATTTATTTTTGGCTGTGTTGGGTCATTGGCTTTCTCTAGCTGCAGTGAGCAGAAGCTACTCTCTGCTTATGGTGTTCAGTAGCTGTGGTACACGGGCTTAGTTGCCCCAAGGCATGCATGTGGAATCATCCCGGACCAGGGATCGAACTCTTGTCCCTTGCATTGGCAGGTGAATTCCTAGCCAGTGGACCACCAGTGAAGTCCTCCTTCCTTCCTTTTCTTACTTTTAGTGGGATAACAGCTCCCCTTGACTGGGAGCTGGGTTTGTGACTTGATTTGATCCATAGAATGCCACAGAGTGATACTGTGCCAGTTCTAGGCACAGGGCTTAAGAAGGCCTGGCAGCCTCCACTTTTGCCCCAGAAGGGGTGAAAGACAGTTACTCGGAGACCACCATGCTGTGAGGAAGCCCAAGCTAGCCACATGAAGAGGTCACACGGAAGAGCACCAAGGCCCTAGTCATGTGAGTGAAGCTTTCTTGGATCTGCCAGCCTGGCTCATCTGCCAGCTGAATGCAATAATACTGTACAGAAGATACAAAAGACACAGTTTAGCCCTCTAAGGGCTTATATTCTAATTAGGGAAATCTGCTGGGACAAGACTCAAGTGGCTTTGCTCCAAGCACAGCCCAGTGTCCCCTTAATGTCAAGGGTGACACAGCCCTCAGTGTTTGCAGGGTCATGGGCTCCCAGACCCTGGGCATTGTCTCTCCTACTTGGAATGCTCTCTGGGCAGATCCTGAGCCGGCTTAGGGCTGACTGGGGTGCAGGGAGAGGCAACTAGAAGATGAAAACCAAATGCCAAAGTCAGCAGTAGGACTGGCCAGAGAAGTGGGCTCCTGAGGCAGAATCTGGGGTTTTTTCCCCAGATTGCTGAGCTCCAGAACTTGGCTGCCCTCCAGAGAGCCTGCAACTTTGAGTGGGAGACAGAGTCTCCCAGTAGAAGAGGCTGAGCCAGTTTAAATATCTGCTTTTCCTTATCTGCCCCACCTTGGGTTTCTGGAACAGGAGCAAGAAAGGCCACCCCACAGGGTACACAGGTGATAAATTTGGGCTTCAATCTGACAGGATCAAGTGCAAAGCTCAGCTTTGCCCCTTACAGCTCTATAATGTGAGGAAGTCCCGTCCCCTCTCTGAGCCTCAGTTTCTCTTCTGAGAAACAGGAGTAATAACTATACCTACCCATGGGCTCTCTGGCAATTATGCCTTGGGCTAGCACATAGTAAATGCACAATAACTTGCTGGTTATTATTATTCAAGAACATCTAATTAGGGGCCTGATGAGGGTTGACTGTGGGGAAGGAGAGCAGAGTATAGTTTCTGGGTCTTTCCAAGGATACACCAGTAGATTGTACTACTGACCATAAATATTCACTGCCCATCCTGTGTTGAACTCAGATGTGGTCATGTGACTTATTTTGGCCAATGAAATCTGAATGGAAGTGACCCATTATTTCTGGGCAGAAGCTTTAAGAGCTGGAGTGTGGTCCACCAGGGTCTCTCCCCTCTGCCACAACAGCTGACAACTTCCAGGTGGGCTGCTCCCTTACTCTGGGTCTCAGAGTAGGCATGGAGTGTGTGGGTCAGGGTGGCTGACAGAGAAACAGAAACCACAGCAGTCATTTTAACAGAATTAGAATGGATGTTGGAGGACAAAAAAAAAGCAAAGGAGTGCAACTAGACAACACAGAGATGCTAACTGCAGGAAGCAGACACTCTCCCTGGGGCTGGCAGACAAAGGGTAGAGATTGGAGTGTCAGAACCCAGAGCCTTGGAAGAGAGGCCCCTTGAAGGTGGGACTCAGACCTTCAAGTGGGGAGTGCTTGGCACTTGTGGAGACATAAGGAGGCTGGTTCTAGGGGTGTGTGTATAAAACCAGAGACTGGAACCAGTAGCCACTGCCAGGATGCAGAAGTGTTGCTTGGGTGACCTTGACCTGAACAGACAACAGAAGGAAGGAGTAAGTCACTTCTCTTTCCTCCAGCCTGCCCCCTATTGGCAGAACCTACCAGGAGCAGCTGACAAGGAAGGAATGTGGCTGGTCTCAGCCCCAGCATCACAAAGCAAAGTATGGGAGGAGAAATTTGGAGCTGAGAGACAGCAGCCTAATAACATGTGGAGTGAGAGTGACAAATAAACACTTGTTTTAAGCCATTGAGTTCATGGGACTCTTTGTTACTCAGCAGAGCCTAGTCCATCCTAATTATCCTGTAGCCTAGCCCCCAAGCCTGAATCCTAAATTCCCTCCAAGTGCAAAGTGAAGGAGGCTTCCCTTCTTACTTCTTTACCTTCTCACCTGCCTCATATCAAATGTCTTCCCTTTCTAAGAGGTTCTAGAAGCCTCAAGGTTGTATATTGTCATCCTGCTTATTTAACTTATAAGCAGAGTACATCATGTGAAATGCTAGGCTAGATGAAGCACATGCTGGAATCAAGATTTCTGGGAGAAATATCAATAACCTCAGATACGCAGATGACACCATCCTTATGGCAGAAAGTGAACAACTGAAGAGCCTCTTGACGAAAGTGAAAGAGGAGAGTGAAAAAGTTGGCTTAAAACTCAACATTCNTGCTGGAATCAAGATTTCTGGGAGAAATATCAATAACCTCAGATACGCAGATGACACCATCCTTATGGCAGAAAGTGAACAACTGAAGAGCCTCTTGACGAAAGTGAAAGAGGAGAGTGAAAAAGTTGGCTTAAAACTCAACATTCAAAAAAAGAAGATCACGGCATCCAGTATCATGACTTCATGGCAAATAGATGGGGAAACAATGGAAACAGTTATGAACTTTATTTGGGGGGGCTCCAAAATCACTGCAGATGGTAACTGCAGCCATGAAATTAAGACACTTGTTTCTTGGAAGAAAAGCTATGATCAACCTAGATAGCATATTAAAAAGCAGAGACATTGTTTTACCAACAAAGGTTTGCCTAGTCAACGCTATGATTTTTCCAGTATTCATGTATGGATGTGAGAGTTGGACTATAAAGAAAGCTGAGCTACTACCAAATGCAACCTACAGATTTAATGAAATCCTTATCAAATTACCAACAGCATTTTTCACAGAACTAGAACAAAACATTTCACAATTCGTATGGAAACACAAAAGACCCTGAATAGCCAAAGTGGTGTTGAGAAAGAAGAACAGAGCTGGAGGAATCAAGCTTCCTGACTTCAGGTTATACTACAGAGCTACAGCCATCAAGACAGTATGGTAGTGGCACAAAAACAGAAACATAGGCCAACGGAACAAGACAGAACGCCCAGAAATAAACCATGCACCTATGGGCACCTTACTNAAGAACAGAGCTGGAGGAATCAAGCTTCCTGACTTCAGGTTATACTACAGAGCTACAGCCATCAAGACAGTATGGTAGTGGCACAAAAACAGAAACATAGGCCAACGGAACAAGACAGAACGCCCAGAAATAAACCATGCACCTATGGGCACCTTACTTTTGACAAAGGAGGCAAGAATATACAATGGGGCAAAGACAGCCTCTTCAATAAATGGTGCTGGGAAAACTGGACAGCTACATGTAAAAGAATCAATTAGAACAACTTCCTAACACCATACACAAAGATAAACTCAAAATGGATTAAAGACCTAAATGTAAGACCAGAAACTATAAAACTTTTAGAGGAAAACAGGCAGAATACTCGATGACATAAATCAAAGCAAGATCCTCTATGACCCACCTCCTAGAGTTACAGAAATAAAAACAAAAGTAAACAAGTGGGACCTAATGAAACTCAAAAGCTTTTGCACCACAAAGGAAACCATAAGCAAAGTGAAAAGATAACCCTCAGAATGGGAGAAAATAGCAGCAAATGAAACAACTGACAAAGAATTAATTTCCAAAATATACAAGCAGCTCATACAACTCAATACCAGAAAAACAAACAACCCAATCAAAGAGTGGGGAAAAGACCTAAACAGACATTTCTCTCAAGAAGACATANCAAAAGGAGACGACAGAGGATGAGATGGCTGGATGGCATCACCGATTTGATGGACATGAGTTTGAGTGAACTCTGGGAGTTGGTGACGGACAGGGAGGCCTGGAGTGCTGCAGTTCATGGGATCGCAAAGAGTCGGATATGACTGAGCAACTGAACTGAACTGAACTGATGGCTGATTCATGTTGAGGTTTGACAGAAAACAGCAAAATTCTGTAAAGCAATTATCCTTCAATAAAAAATAAATTAAAAGGAAAAAATAAAACTGACCACCAAAGAATTGATGCTTTTGAACTGTGGTGTTGGAGAAGACTCATGAGAGTCCCTTGACTGCAAGGAGATCCAACCTGTCAATCCTAAAGGAAATCAGTCCTGAATATCCATTGGAAGGACTGATGCTGAAGCTGAAACTCCAATACTTTGGCCACCTCATGTGCAGAACTGACTCATTGGAAAAGACCCGGATGCTGGGAAAGATTGAAGGTGGGAGGTGAAGGGGATGAAAGAGGATGACATGGTTGGATGGCATCACCGATGCAATGGACACGAGAGTGAGTAGGCTTTGGGAGTTGGTATGCAATGGACACGAGAGTGAGTAGGCTTTGGGAGTTGGTGATGGACAGAGAACCCTGGCAGGCTGAAGTCCATGGAGTCACAAAAAGTCAGACACTTCTGAGCAACTTAACTGAACTGAGTAGCCTCTAAACCTCTAAACATTAACCTGCTGAGAGACAGAACTCCTGGTTCTTTACAAAGGAGGGAGGTGAAGAAACTTGTTCACGGTCACACAGTGCACTTTTGTACTCCTGAGACTTGGCCCAGGATTCCTGACTCCCAAACCTGGTTGCCTAAGGAACTTGGTATTAAAAACAACAGCAACAACAACCACAGATGCCCAGACCTCAAGCCAGGAGATTCAGACTCAGGAAGTCTGAGAGGATCTTGATGATTATCTGTTTAACAACAATAATACACACAAAGATGTATATAGCATTTTTGTCATACCAGGCATTGTTCTAAGTGCCTTAAGTACATGAACTCATTTGTACTTAAGGAATTCTCACCACAACCCTATGAGATCTGCATTTTTCTTTTTTCATTCTACAGATGAAGAAACAGGCATTTCTCTATAACAAGCAGGAAATTTGATACAAAGGAATATCAGATTCTTTCATCAACTGCAAATTGTTTGGCCCACAGTGGCCAGCATTTAAAAATCAGGAGCATTCATGTAAAAGAACATAGAGTATGGGTTCTAAGAGCAGAATATTGGAGCTAGGACTGACCAGGTTTGAAGCTAGGATGATCAACAGTCCTAGTTCTCCCAGACTGTAGAGTTTCCTGGGATGTGGGCCTTCTAGTACTAAAACAAGGACAGTTGGTCACCCTACATTCCAATTCTAATATTTTCTAGTATGTACCTTTAGGGCAAATCATGTGACCCCTCAGTTTCCCCATTGGTAAAAAGGAGATAATGACAATATCTACCTTACAACATTAAGTCAACATTTAAGGTGTTTCTTAACTGCCTGTTTGCCATTAATATGATTATTAAAACTTGGATTTCCAGATTTAGTTCCCTCGAAAGATTGGAAGACATGACAACAAAGGACCTATATTCTAATTTACCTGTTTATTTAACACACATTTAATAAACAGTGCTTTTCACTACATACCAGACACTGTTCTAGGCATTTACAAATGTTCACTCATTCAGAACATCTCTAAGAAGTGAGTTTTTATTATTGTCCAATTTCACCAATGAGAAAACTGAGTCAGAGAGAGTGGAAGTGACTTCCCCAATGTTACACAGTGCGTAGGAGGCAGAGCCAGGATCCAAATCCAGCCAGTCTGGCTCCATTCAGTGATCGTCAACTAGCACTGGGTCTTAACTGCCCTCCTGAGAAGGGCATGAGCTCCCCAGATTTTCTATCTCCCTGGTTTTCTATCTCCATTCCTCCCGGACCCCTTTGAGTTCTGTTTCCCAGCCCCACATCCCTGGGGGTCTCAACCACAGTGGCAGCTTTTCTAAATGATCCAAGGGAAAGAGTCTGAGGTCGCTAAGTCCAGCTTTCATCTTCTGGGTCCCAGCGTTTCTCGAAAAACATCCTCTCCTCCAAGAGATTTAGATTTAGATTAATCTCCTTAGCCAGTGGCTCAGGATCAGGCGGACAGTCGGGTCACCTGCTACAGCCTGGCCAGACCCAATTACCTGCTGTGACCCCAAAATTCACTCATGCACATCTGCTCCTGAGACATTTGCTGATTAATAACAGCAGGGGCTTTGGGGATGGTATGTTCCTCACCTTCTGGGAAACTCTTCAGCTTGAACGTGGAGGCTGGCTGATGTAGGGCTATAGATAAACACGCAGCTCTTCAACCCTCATCCTCAATCCCCCCAGCTACCCACCCTGAATCTGCATCATTCGAAAGCTCCACCAGATTCCATGTTATTTAATGTCCCAGAAAATAAAAGCTGATTGAGTCGATGGTCATCAAATTAAAGAGTTTGACAGCTGCCAGAATGTTCAGAGATCATCCTGGTCAGGGTCACGTGATGAACGTCTGTCGCATTTTCCTGCCTCCTTGTGGTAAGGGCATCCCAGTTTCCCTTTGCAGGTTTATCCCTTGAGCCCTCTTAGTCTGTGAGGCGGAGGTGGAGGGGGGCTGCCTTCATGCTGTCTGGATGCAGGCTGCATCTGCCTACAGCCTGGCTCCTTCTCAAAGCTACAGCTCTCACAAGATTCCAGAACAACCTTTCCCCTCAGGCCCGGAGCTCCCTTCTCCTGCCTGCCCCACCCATTGCTGGTTCCCTTTCTCCTGCCCACAGCTGTGACAAGCCCTTCATTAATGCTCATCAGTTACCCCGTGTGCCCTAGCGGATCTTAATTGATTGACGCCCCTGCAAATGGATACACCAGTAGCCCTTTTGAGAACTGAGCATCATCCCCAGGTCTGTTTCCTTCTCACTGGACCTTCTACTGCCACTCTCTTTCTTCCAGGGTTGCTCTTCTCACACTTAGTTTCAGAGTGGGATTCAATCTCCCAGCAGCCCTCAAGCTCACTGCTCAGAGTTACTTTAACTGGGCACCAGGCACCGTGCTCAGGATTTTCACAGGCATGAAAATGAGTTCATTGGCTATCGATCCCTGCAGGAAAATCCATGTGGGGAAGTTACACAACTTCAGCAACCAGCATAGATGCCAAATTGTTTTCCAGATTTGGCAAATTGGTCGTGGGCAGAAGGTCATGCTGGTTACAGGCTTGGGTCGTGGAGTCAAGACAGACCTGAATTCAAATCCCACCTCTGTGTGATCTGGACAAGCGACTTAACACCTCTGGGCCTCTGTTCCTTCACCCAGGCAGCCAGGTGGCACAGCACGGGGAGGCAGTCTCTCACATTATCATACCAGAGGGTGACAATTTTCACAGGCTATGGAGTGAACGCTAACCCTGGAGCCCAGAAAGGAGCAGCACTGGCAAGACTACCTCCCTGGATTATTCTTGCCAGCGGCCACTATGGCAAGAACAAGCACATGGCAATCGACCCAATCACCTTCCCCCATTTCACAGAAGAGGACACCAAGGTTCAGAGAGTCACACATTGAAGAAGTGGCTGAGTCAGGATTTGAATTCAGATTTCTTTTCACCCAGAGGCTGAGCCCTCTTTAGTCCTCGTAAGACCTCTGGCCTGGGTAGCTGCACCACACACCTTGTTCACAGTCACAGCCCACCTCTTTCCCTTTTGGGTACCTCTATCATCTCCAGCAGAATTTTCTCAACCCTCATCCTCCAGTGCACATGGTTGTCTCCTGTCTCTCCTTCCCCAACCCCAGCAGAGTTTCGTGTAGACCCTCACTTTGTTCTCAGTAGTCCCACCACTGGCATGTTAAAGTCCATTCCAAACTCCACCTTTGGCTTCTCCAACTCCAAACACAGCAAATAATGAGTTCCTCACATTGGATCCTGCAGCAGATATCACTAATCAATCCTGGAACTCTTTCCCTGCAGATACAGGATGCCCGCAGTCCAGGCAGGCAGCCACTACCAGCTGATTCAAGCATTGTCAAGAAAAAAAAACCCATTTGCTATTCCTCCTAGAGATTATAATCTCCTTGAGAGCAGCAGTAGAGTCTTAATCAGCTCTGCCCACTTCCTGCCCCAAAATAGTTATAAGGTTTCCTATATTAAGAACTCAGGAAAGTTTAATACCTTCATGCTTCTAATGTCTAATGGAAATGCAAGCTCAGAAAAAGGAAGGGCCTTACCCAAGGTCACATTGCTGGTAAGAGGGGGAACAAAATCATGTCAGAAACAAAGTTTTCACTATGTATCATTGGAGGTGTGGATCCACGTAAAATTCTTGGCATACTGCTTGGCACCTGGTATGAAATCAATAACGTCAAACTTATTTTGTATAAAAAGATATTGGCTCTGTTCCGAGGCCACAGCCTTGTATAAACTGTTCTCAAATGCTCTCTGGCCAGAATCTTTCCTTGATAAGAGAAAACAGAAGACTCCAGAAAGCCCAGGTTATTGGCACACAGACTTATGAGAATGTGCTCTCTGGAAAACTGGGGCAGATCCCTGGGCTGGATTCAGGAGCTATGAGATCTTACTCTTGAGACCCCCATTTCCCAGCAGAGAAGCTGAGGTTGGAATGCTGATCCCCAAAGTTCCCTCTGACATTTAAAGCTGTCTTCTCCTGCTCCCTCCCTATCTCCCAAAGCAAGTAGGTGGGCAGCAATGATCTTCCCAGCCTGTTGTGCAACTCTGGGCTGCCACACAGCTGCAGGAAAGATGGGACCCACATGGCTGGGTCTGGCTCTGAACAGGTCGCCACTTCCTGTGGGACCTGTCTGTCCATGGAAGGCACAACCAGACCACTGATGGAGCATCTTATTATTTGTTTTCTTTCTTCCTCCTTTACTCCCTTTCTCCCTTCTTCTCTTCCACCTTTCTCTCAACTTTTCTTTCTCCCTTCCTCCCTGCCTCTCTTTCCCTCCCTTCTTTTCCTTTGTGTCTTTTTCTGTTTCTCTTTCTTCCTTTCTCTCTCTCTCTCCCTCCCTTTCTTTCTTTTTCTCTTTCTCTTTCTTTCTTTTCTTCCTTCTTCCTAACCTGCTCATAACCTACTTACCGAAAACATGGGGCCAAGGGATCAAATCCTGGCTCCATCAGTTACCAGCTCTGTGACCTTAGGCAAGTTGCTCATACTCTCTGTGCCTCAGTCTCCTCATCTGTAAAATGGGCTAATAATAGTGCTGACTCTCACAGTACAGCTTTACAGTCCTTGGGCTCTGTGAATCCACAGCCTAGGAAGGGACATCATCGTTAAATAAATAATCATACAATTAATTAATAATTTTTCTTGCCAAAGAGCAGAGCAGTCAGGGAATGTTTCCATGCAATTATAGCTTGTCTACTCATTTACTGTCTCTTCCACTAGCTTGGAAACTCCAAGAAGGCTGGGGTCATGTACATTTTGTTTATTAATGTTTACTCAGCATTCAGAGTCACTCATTAACTAGGTTTGGATCAATGGATGAATGAATATAGTGATGTTCCATTGGAGACCAGAAGGATAAACTGGAGTAAGGAAGTGAAAAGAGTTGGTGGAAGGGCATCCTAGGCAGAAGGAATAGCATGTGCAAAGTCCCTGTGGCTGAAAGGAGATTGCAGTGTTTGAGGAAATGAAGCCAGGAGGGCATGTCTGGAGCAAGCAGAGTGACAGAGTGGAGCAGGCTCCCCAGGGCCTTGGGAGTCCCATGGAGGATTTTCTCCAAGAGGTGCACAGCCAGGGCTGTAATGGCAGCTGAGCTGGGGTGTCTAAAAGACACCCTGGGTTCAAATTCCGGCTTCCTCACTTTCTGGCTGCATGATAAGTCAATTAACCTCCATGAGCCCTGGATCCTAGTTTGCACAAGGGGCATAATAATAGTAACCTACTGCATGGGGTTTGGAAAGGATCGTAGACTGTAAAGCACTTAGCACCATGCCTGACACACAGGTAGTGCTCACGAAATGTAGCTGTGGTCGTAAGAACATCACCATGATTGACGCAGGTTTCCTAGTTCTCTTTCACTATCCCTGAAGCTGAGTCTTCCCCTTAAGGAGGGTCTCCATCTCCAGACCCTCTGGGGGACATAGTTGTTCCTGCTTTCCCCACACCCCACTCCCTCAGGCCCTCCTGGGGCTGTTCTCCTTGAAGTTTCTGCAGCCAAGACTGAGGAAATGCTTCCCTTGGCTCAGGGCAAAATCTGCACCCATGTTGCTAAGCAACCAACCCCTATCCAGATGCCAGCTGCAGCCTGGGCAGAGGGATGAACGTCAGCACTCTGGGGAGGGCCTCCTGGGGCGCCGCCAGGACCACAAGCTACAACCAGCACTGAGGCAGGAGAGTGCCAAGGCAGATGGCTCACTGAGAGTCAGCACACAGCAGTGGAAAGCCCGTGGGGTCAAGGGCAAATCCAAATGCATTCAGACTCCAGTTCTACAATTTACCAGTTGTGCAGTCTTGATCAAGTCAGTGAACCTCTCTGGGCCTCAGATTATTCATCTCAACAATGGGATGCAGAAGTGAAGCAAAAGTGAAAGTCACTCAGCCATGTCCGACTCTGTGACCCCATGAACTGTAGCCTGCCAGGCTCCTCTGTCCTGGAATTCTCCAGGCCAGAATACTAAAGTGGGTAGTCATTTCCTTCTCCTGGGCATCTTCCCGACCTAGAGTTCAAACCTGGGTTTCTTGCATTGCAGACAGATTCTTTACCGTCTGAGCCACCAGGGAACCCTGATGATATGCAGACCTAACTACAAATTCATCATGAGGATTACATGGGCTGATGTACATGAAAATGCCCAGCACATGGTAGGTGCTCAAAGAATCTTGAACTCTGGATGGATATACAAGGGTGAGTCCGGTAATCTTGTCACCCATCAATGTTAATCAAATTCAAACTACTTAACCTTCCCTTCATGGTCCCTTAACTTGATCCTCCCACTTTCTTCTGTCATCTTATTTACCTGCGAGTTCAGTGTCTCTCAACCTTGGCACTACTAACATAAAAAAAACCAATAGAAAAACAGATTTATTGGCATACAATTCCTGTATCTCACAATTCACCCTTTTAAAGTGTACAATTCAATGCTTTTCAGTATATTCATAGAGCTGAATAATCGATACCACAATCAATTTTACAACATTTATATCACCCAGAAAGAAACGCCATACCCATTAGCAGTCACTCCTCATACCCCCTTCCCCTATCCCCTGGCAACCACTCATCTGCTTTCTGTCTCTATGGATTTGCCTTTTCTAAAGATTCATATAAATGGAATCATATAGTGTGTGGTTTCCGTCCTGGCTTCTTTCACTTAGCAGAATGTATTCAAGGCTCATTCATCTTGTGATGTGTATCAGTAACTACTTCATTCTTCTTTAGGACTGAATGATATTTCATTGTGGGGATAGACTGCATTTTGTTTGTTCTTTCATCAGTTGATGGCCATTGGGGTTGTTTCTACTTTTGGCCATTGTGAGTAATGCTGCTGTGAACATTCACGCACATGTTTTTGTGTGGACTAGTGACACTTTCAACTGGACTATTCTTTGTTGTGGGTGCTGCCCTGTGCACTGCAGGATGTTTGGAGGCTTCCCTGGCTTCCATCCACCAGATGCCAGCAGGACTGAAACCCTCAGGTTGTGACAACCAAAAATTTCTCCACTGTTCCCTGGGTGGCTGCATCACCCTGGTCAAGAACTACTGCACCAAAACTGTCCCTTAGCAGTTCCCAAAGCTTGTTTCACAAGCGGAAATACCAGGAGATTCTCTGAGGGAAATAACCTTCTGTGGTCAATCCAGCTTAGGAAGACACACAGTTCACCTCTCTTGCTTCTGTCCCTGGAAATTCATGGGGTATTTTAGCATTTTCAAGGCTCCCAGGGTCTCCAACAGCAGCAACAAACTATGGGACACTGTGCAACTCGACCTTTGTCAAGCTGACTTGACCAAAGAACCCTTTTCTAATCTTCACAGAACACCCAAGACAGAAACTCTGGGCAACGCTTCTCAGACACCTCCTCCCCTCTGACCACACTGGTTTGCTTACTGCTTTCTTGAGCACAGTTTGCACATTTCGGTCACAGAAACTCTGCTCATATTATGTCTCCAGTGTTTCAGGAACTGTCCCCAATAGCCACTCCCCTCCAACTTGCTCACTAGAGGAACCCCAATTTTGTTTGGGTGGCAATGTGTCCAACCAAAGGGGACAAATCATGATTAGTCAAACCCAAATGTGTCAATCCTACTTCTCTTTGCCAACAACTGGCATAGGTGTGGACACATGGCCAGTCCTGGCCAGAGAACTATAGGTGGAAACTTCTAGAAAATATTTTCTTTTTGAGCTGCTCAAAAAGAAGGCTCTCAGGGGGACTTCCCTGGTGGCCCAGTGGTTAAGACTCCATGCTCCCAAAGCAAGGGGCCTGGATTCAATCCCTGGTTGGTGAACAAGATCACACATGCCGCAACTAAAGATCCCATGCGCTGCAAACAAGACTTGGAGCAGCCAAATAAATTAATATTTTTAAAAAAGAAGGCTCTTACCCACTGAGTTGCAACATCATGCTTGGGATACTGTCTTGCCTGGGGCATGTGACAACCATATCGGCAACATGAAGGGACAAGGTTAGGGAAGAGGGCCACACGCTGACAATGATGGGCCAGACAAACAGAGAAAACCTAGGTCCTTGATGGCATCAATGAGCTGCTGAATCAGCACTGCCTAACTCACTCTGGACTTCCTGATCTGAGAAATAATGAATCCTATCAACAGTTGCATCCAAAAGCAAAATACTTATACCTAGCACATGCTCACTAAAGCCCCTTGAACCGGTTGGCTTTGCTGAATAACAAAAGACTCCAAAACTTAGCTACTACTTAGTGGCTAAACATTTACTATTTCTCATTATTCTATGAGATAGCTGGGTAGTCTTGGCCTTGGCTGGGGACTGGAAGTTCTGGCCCAACTGGGGCTGGAAGACCTAGTGGTCCTTGAGATTCACAGGTCCAGCAGTTTTTGTCTTGATGACCATGCATCCCTCATCATCCAGCAGCCTAGCCTGGCCTCACCCCACAGTGGCAACTGCAGGATTCCCAGCAGCTAACGGCAACAAACCCCAAAGCACAAATGCTTTTCAAGCCTTCACTTGTATCATATTTACTAGCACCCAATGGGCCAAAGCTACTCCCACAGCCAAGTTCAGGTTTGAGGGCTGGAGAAATGGACTCCACTTCTTGATTGAAAGGATAGCAATGCCACCACAACAGGGGTGAGCATACAGGGATGGGAGGGACTTGGGGCCACGCTGCAGTCCCTCATACCTCTGATCTGGAAGGCTCTAGCATTTAACATGGAGCTGGCACACGGTGTGCTCTCAGTAAACATCCATGGAAAAATAAGTGAATTCCCTCAGTCCCTACTCCCCATGGCCTCAAATCCTCACTGGAGGCCTTTCATTTTACCCAGAGTCCACAGTAGACCAGCCAGGCAGAGAAGGCCTGTAGGGGTGACCTGAGATTTGGTTCCAAATTCTGCCACACCAGTGGCACCTGTCCTAGAGAGCTATATGACACATCCCCACAATTACAATTAAGTTGGTTAAGAGTCCCACAGATCTAGGTTCAAATCCTAGCTCTGCCAGCCACTGTGTTTGACATTGAAGTCAGTTCAATAAATAAAAATTGTTTAAGACTCACAGACTGAGAGAATTAACTTATGGTTACCAGGGAAGGAAGGATAGGGAAAAGAGATAGTTAGGGAGTTTGGGATGGACATGTACATACTGCTATATTTTAAATGGACAACCAAGAAGGACCTACTGTATAGCACAGGGAACTCTGCTCCATGTTATGTAGAAGCCTGGATGGGAAGGGAATTTGGGGGAGAATGGATACATGTATACTGAGTCCCTCTGCTGTCCACCTGAAACTATTACAACATTGTTAACTGGCTACACTCCAATATGAAATTAAACGTTTTTTAAAATAAGAACAAAAATAGTTTAAAGAAGAAAGACGTTCCTTTCACTCTGTTGAAAATGTCCAGACCAGGCCTGGTTATGGTCATCAAGTGTATAAAGGACCCAGGGTTCTCCCAGCCAAATGCACCTTCAACCAGGGCCCTACTTCATGGCCCAAGATGATGGTGTCTGTGTTCCAGACAGCAGGTGAAAGAGGAAAAAAGAAGTAACAACAAAGCAAGTGCATCTACATGTCTTAGGAAGAGTTCTCCAGAACCCTCACATCCTTAAGCCGTAATTCAGGTCCATGTCCACACCTACCCGCAAAGGAGGCTGGGAAATTCTCTGCTAAAAACTGGATTACTTTTACTTTAGATGAAGGAAACTTTGGAATGGATGTTGGGGGATACACAACAGTCTTTGTTACAGCTCCCCAGGCCTCAATTTCCCCTTCTGTGAGTTAAGGATAACAATAGTTTTGTCTCATAAGGTCCTTGTGAGATTAATCAGTGGGTATCAAGAGCTTAGTAAATTGGCAATAGATGTTGGTGATTATGATGATGACTAGCAAAATATCCTGGTAGTAAGTAAGCAGGAAAAAAGGAAGTCAGTGTTTTCTGTGCCAAACAGGGGTGTGCCCGGGTTCAATCAGGTTCACCAACTGGGTGAATGACAGGGAGCTGCCTAGGAAAAACTTCAGACCTGCTTTACCACCCAGGAACAGTCAGAGGTGAATTCATGCCTCCCATTTCCTCTAGGAGGCAAGCCAAAGTCTCCAGGAACAATTTGTGCTCCTAGGAGGCCAAAGGCGGCCCTTGAACGTTTTCCTTGGAAGGGGGCGATTTTTATTTTCTGATTTTAAAATTAGCAAGTCCTCTTGGATCCCATCAAACTAGCAGTATCCAACAGGACCAGGAGTTCCCCGGAATTTCACTGGGGGTTTTGATTTATATTGGATTCATTACATGCTGGTTTTATTGCAAGTGCTTAATTAGGAAAAGTCCTGGGAGTCAGTGGCAGTTTATAAGTGAGTGTCTGACTTAGTCATGGAAAACTTCCTGGAGGAAGAGACTTTTAAGCTGAGATGAAGAATGAGTGTTACTGAGGCAGGAAGGATATTCCCAGCAGGTAGGAGTTGGGCAGCCTGGTTGGCCAAGCCCCACATGGGAGAGTGTGTGACTGGAGGTGAGGCCAGAGGCAGGAGGGACTGGAAAAGGCAGGTCAGATGGACTGCAGGGAAGGATTTTGGGCCTCATCCTCGCTGCAGGGGGTACAAGTGAGGGATGTGATCATATCTGGAAAAGATACACACTAGCCACAATGTGGAGGACAGATAGGAGGAGGGGCAGAATTATTGACAGGAAACCCCCTAGAAATGATGGCAGCATCAGCGACAAATTCTCAGGGATTCAACTTGCTGTCCCATGTATCCCAGAACATACCAGAGCATCAAGGGAAAGGTACTTCCTTGAGCCTAAAATTCCCATACACTACACCCCCTGCCCCTTCCCAGTCACTCTCTAGCCCTTTCTCTGCGTTGCCTTTGTTTTTACTTTCATTGTCATTTTCTTTGCTATGCTATTATATATTCATTTATTTGTTGTTTACTTGCCAGGTATTTGTCACCCCCTCCAGGACATGAGCTTCAATGAGGGCAGAGACCTTGTCTCCTATCTTCCTTGATACAGTACAGCCCCTGCCCCCTGCACAATGACTGGCACACAGTAAGTGTTTAATAAAGGCACTGTGTGTGTGTGTGTGTGTGTGTGTGTGTGTGTGAGTGAATGAGAAACTGGGGTGTTAGGACAGCTTATGAAAGTGAGCTGGACCCAGGCTGACCCTCCAGGAGGTGCTGGCAATTAACAAGAACTCTCAACTTAATCCTGAAATATAAAATCTTGGCATTCTCAAGGCCACAGAGGGTTAACTTCCTTCTGAGGGGGTCTGAAGACCAGGGAGTTGGGGCAAGGTCTCCATTTGGCCTGTGAGGACAAAGAAGTAAAGTGACTCAGCAGAGACCAGCTCAGAGCCAGGCAGCAGGGGAAATGGTGAATTCATTAAAGATGCCTGATTTTCTCAACTCCACACACTCACAGGTTTGCAACATATAGTGAGATGATGATGATAATGAGGACGATGATTAACGTTAATGTAAAGCACGATGGTATTTACCAGATATTGTTCTGAGCATTTTACTATATTAACTCATGTAATCCTTACAACTATCCTATGAGGTGGGTGATGTGGTTATCCCCATTTTACAGCAGGGAAAGTTGAGGCATAACTTGCCAAACTGACAAGCCTCAGAAGTGGCTGAGCAGAGACTAGAGCATGTGGTCCTGGGCCTTGTGTCACAGCAAAATACCTCGCTACCATCCTGCTCCCTAGCCAGACACAGTGCCCCAGAGGCTTCTGGTCCCAAGCCCAGGGTTTAGCTGACCCACTCCCACCCTCCTGCCTCATGAATTCACATTGAGACCACAAATTTCCCTCCAGTGCCTCATTCTCTGAGAGTGGGATGCTCTAATGTTTAAGTAACCACAGGCTACAGAGTCAGATGTACATAGGTTCAAATCCCAACTCAGCCACTTCCAAACTAAGCAGTGAAGGATAAGTGATGTTACCTTTCTCAGCCTCAATCACTCCATCTGCCAAATGGACGTAATGATGTTTCACCCTGGAAATGGCTATGGGGACTGAGTGAGTCCTCCAGAGCTTGCCTGCATGTGGTGCATGTGGAGGAGAGAGAGTTGCTGTTTTTCTACTTGCCAAGGCTTGACCCCTCTGTCTCCTTCGCCACCAGCCCACCTCCCACCCTACACCAGCAGCCTGCTCACTGAGCTTACCAGAATTCAAAGCCGGGAGAAATTAAAAGCCCAGTGGGATCCCTTCAGATTCCACCAGCTTAGCAACTCAGGCAATTAAAGCATCTCTTAGATTTGAGTTCTGAGCAAATCGGATCTTTAAAAAAAAAAGTGCCAAACTCTAAACCCCACTTAAGACCTAAGTCTGGTACCCCATGAAGCTATTTTTTAAAAGTCCTCTGAGCACTGGCACTATTGAGAGGTAAGAGCTCTGAGTACTTGCATCGTGGGGCTGCCCAATCCTCTCAGAGGACTCAAGGTCAAGGGAAATGTTAAAAATACAAGTTCCCCCAACAAACGCAACCTGAGGGACAGTCTGAACAACAACAAATGCTTCAAAATGTAAAAAAAAAAAAAAAAAAAAGCTAAGGAACTGTTTCAGATTAAAAGGGACAAAAGAGAAATGACAACTTAAAAGCATTGCTTGATTCTGAATTATTTTTTAAATGAAGGGGGAGGGACAATTAGGGCTGTCTCTTATACACATCTTGATACAGTACAGCCCCTGCCCCCTGCACAATGACTGGCACACAGTAAGTGTTTAATAAAGGCACTGTGTGTGTGTGTGTGTGTGTGTGTGTGTGTGTNATTTTTTAAATGAAGGGGGAGGGACAATTAGGGAAACTTGTAATGTACTGTGGATTAGATAATAGTGGCACTAGTGGTAAAGAACCCACCTGCCAATGCAGGAGACACAGAAGACGCAGGTTCAGTCCCTGGGTAAAGAGGAACATTTATAGCTTCTCAAATGATTCTGAAAAATAATATATGTATTTATATATGGAAAGAGAGAAATGATTGAGCAAAGAAAATATGTGAATCCTTTGCACTACCCCTGCAACTCTTCTGTAAGAGTGGAGTTATTTCAAAGGATTCATGTCACATTCCTGCCTTCCTGGAGAGCCGAACTCATTGGATCTTTGGAGGGACCCAGGAAATCTTTGTTTCTAGCAAGGTCTCTAGGGGATTCTGGCACACGGGAAGCCTGACTGTAATCCCAGCTCTAAAGAATGCTGGGGTCTTCTTTCCCAATCAGAGGGCAGAGGCACAGCCCCTCCAGTTTTTACCTTCCTTTCCCCCACTTGTTACAGGCAACAATCGAGGAGCCACTAATGGAGGATTTTGCAAACCAACAGCACAGGAGTTCCTCCAGCTTCGTGTCAGAAGCAGAGCTTACTCTGACCCTCTAGCCCACTTATAATCACATGACTTAAAATACACTTTGTTAAAGACAACCTGCTGAGGAAGGGAGATGGAAGAAATTAAAGGAGAGTAAAGAAGAAGCCCCCCAAGACAGGCTAAAGGGGCACCCTGGGGTACCAGAGGTGTGTGTTTTTTTCATCAGGGATCGTGATGACATCACGTGGCCTTAATCCTCCTTAGTCATTTTAATCTGGGGACACTGGCGGCAACTGCCATTTCTTAATGCATGGGAGGCACCAACAGCTCAGCTCAGCACTGGTGTTCAAATATGCCAGGGCACCGTCTCACCAAGACAGGGCTGCTTCTTACAAGCAGAGCCTCAGAAAAAGCAACTACATCCCAGAAGGCAATTAGGAGGAAAACATCTCGGGTGGAAGCACAATTCAGACTTGCCAGAGGCTTGCAAACTGCTTTGACCAGGGCCCACAATAAGGAATGCATTTTCACCACAATCTGGTTCACTCTAACACACACACGTAATGACAGACAAGAAACGCTCCATCCTCTTCCAGGAAGGCTCTATTGCAGAGTCTCCAGCTGTCAACCCCTTGGACTGAGTCCCTTGCTTCATCTTCATGAAGCAACTTTGCCCAAGGTCACATCTCTTTCCAGAGGCAGTTCATGTCCAACGAGGGGAAGATAAAAGCCTGGCCATCTTGCCCAACTCAGCACAATTTTGAAGAGCCTTTTAACTCCCAGATTCCTTATGGGGTTAGCCAAGGTCATTGCTAGACTCCATCCCAGCTTGACCTCTCCCTCTGCCCACTCCTGCTTTTATCCCCTCACTTCCACAGGAGTTGATCTCATGTATACTCACTCATAAAAACTTCCAAACATTAAATTCTGTCTCAAAGTTTGCTTCTTTGGAGAACCAAACCTGGTTCTCATAATAAACCAAACCCACATAATGAAAACAAGAGTTCAGCAAAACCAATATTTATCTTTCCTCTGCCTCGTGCATTCCCATATAATCTATGTTACTTCACTTTTAAAAGTGTTGGTCATAATCCAATACATTGAATTGATGATGCAGCCATGTTTTGAAAATGCTAGTCTGAACTATGCTCATGAAGCCTGAAGGACAAGCAGTGTATCCTTGGGCTATCCTTAGGTGTATGTATAAGAATGCCTGACCAAACACAAATGAAGTAATAGAGGTTTACTTTTTATATAACAACAGGCTTGGCAATAGGTTGTTCCAGAGTTTGTTTATGACTCAACACCTTCCTCAAAGACCCAGGTTTTTTCCATATTTCTTCTCCAGCATCTTTGACATGTTTGCCATGACTCCTCATAGTCACAAGATGGCTGCCTTTGCTCCAGGCATCAAGTCCTTATACGACCACCTTCAAATAAGAATAGGAAGCTTTGCTTCACAGCACATTTCTTTCAATTCAAGGAGAAAAATTCCTGCAGAAGCCCCAGAACCAGACTTTCCCTTATTTCTCATCAGCCAGAAGACTCCATTAGCAAAGACAAAACAGTGAATGAAGATTAGTAAACAACCAACAAGGACTACCACAGCTTATGTCAGGTATGCTCAGTCAGTTCAGTCACTCAGTCATGTCCGACTCTCTGCGACCCCATGAATCACAGCACAACAGGCCTCCCTGTCCATCACCAACTTCCAGAGTTTACTCAAACTCATGTCCATCAAGTCAGTGATACCATCCAACCATCTCATCCTCTGTCATTCCCTTCTCCTCCTGCCCCCAATCCCTCCCAGCATCAGAGTCTCTTCCAAAGGGTCAACTCCTCACATGAGGAGGCCAAAGTACTGGAGCTTCAGCTTNCAAATTTGGCCTTGGAGTACAGAATGAAGCAGGGCAAAGGCTAGTAGAGTTTTGCCAAGAGAACGCATTGGTCATAGCACCCTCTTCCAACAACACAAGAGAAAACTCTACACATGGACATCACCAGATGGTCAACACCGAAATCAGACTGATTATATTCTTTGCAGCCAAAGATGGAGAAGCTCTATACAGTCAGCAAAAACAAGACCAGGAGCTGACTGTGGCTCAGATCATGAACTCTTTATTACCAAATTTAGACTTAAATTGAAGAAAGTAGGGAAAACCACTAGACCATTCAGGTATGACCTAAATCAAATCCCTTACGATTATACAGTGGAAGTGAGAAATAGATTTAAGGGACTAGATCTGTTAGATAGAGTGCCTGATGAACTTTGGATGGAGGTTTATGACATTGTACAGGAGACAGGGATCAAGACCATCCCCATGGAAAATAAATGCAAAAAAGCAAAATGGCTGTCTGAGGAGGCCTTAATAATAGCTGTGCAAAGAAGAGAAGTGAAAAGCAAAGGAGAAAGGGAAAGATATAAGCATCTGAATGCAGAGTTCCAAAGAATAGCAAGGAGAGATAAGAAAGCCTTCCTCAGTTATGCTACTCAGCCCTTATTTCCTTCTAGGGTCCAATGTCAAAGACCCCGAGGTGGGGCAGAGTCATTGATCTCTGGCAGATTCACAAGCAACCATACCACCATGCCAGACATCACTAGTTGATCACAGCAATCTTTCCCACTGAGCAGGAATGTGATTTCACAAGGTGCCCCAACAAAATACTCCATGCACCTATTAGAATTAAAACCTGAGATTAAAATCTGATTCCTGCTCTGGCCTTTAGACCAAAGGATAACAATGGAAACTGATATGAGAGAAGATTAACCAGTTTTTGCTCTGTATTTTCAGGACACTCTCTGACTCATGCATACATCCTTCCCTCTTCACTTGGAATATTTCTTCCTTCCCTTGCCCTATCCAAATCCCACTTGCCCTTCAAAGAGGCCCAACTCAAGCCTGATTCCTCGAGGAAATCTCTCGGGGTATCCCAATCTTGTCTAAAATTATTCACTGAACCCACTGATCAATCTTAACATTACTCAAAAGGGGAATAATCAGACATTGTGTGCCTGTGGACGTGATGCAGAGGAAGCATCCCTACAAAGTATCTTTGCCCAGCCTAGCAACCTGAATCAAATCCAGCCTTGAGATTAACCACTTACATGCTCAGTCACTCAGTCATGTCTGACTCTTTGCAACCCCATAGACTGTAGCCTGCCAGGCCCCTCTGTCCATGGGATTTTCCAAGCAAGAATACTGGAATGGGTTGCCATTTCCTCTTCCAGGGAAGAGGGATTGCTTCCTGACCCAGGGATCAAACCTGCATCTCCTGTGTCTCCTGCATTGGCAGGCTGATTCTTTATACTGTGCCATATGGGAAGCCCTCGAGATTAACCAACCACCAGTTTATAAAATATACAGGAACTAACATTAAATGATACATGGGATATAATGATCTAGAATGTAACATAATGACACATGGGATATAAAAATCTAGACTGTCAGAAAATAAAGAACCAATGACCTAGTGTCTTTAGCACATAAAGGACATTTTGAAAAGGAGCAGAAATTTTGTAGATTTGTATCAGTTAATTGATAGAATTGTAACAGCCACAATAATGTTATGTAATAAACCACACTAAAACATAGTGGCTTAAAATAACAATGTACTATTTCTCATAGTTCTGTGGTCAGATGGGTGGTTCTTTTGGTCTGGCCTAGGCTCAGCTGATGTGGGCTGGGCTTGATCATGCATCTGTGGTCAGCTGGCAGGTCAGCTGTGGATTAGCTGGTCAGGAATGGCCTCACTCAGGAAAGTACCCCTCAACACGGTTACCCCGTAACAAGCTGTTTACGTTTGCTCTCCTGGTTGAAACAGGAATCTAAGAGAGTAAGTGGAATCATGTGAGACATCCCAAGGCCCAGACTTAGAAACCATCCAGCATCCCTTCTGTTGCATTCTTGACCAAACCAAGACACAGGATCAAACCCAGATTTCAGGATCAAGAAATAGATTCCACCACTCAATAGGAGAAGCTGCCAAGTCAGATTGCTAAGGCAGTGAATGTGGAGAGAAGCGATTTACTATAATCAATCCACTTCAGGATTAAAAAAGACATGTCAACCAAATGCAGTGTATGCCCTTGTTCAGATCCATATTTACAGAAACCAACTGCAAAAGCTCATTTTTGTAGTCATTAGGGAAAAATTGAACATAGGCTGAATATTAAATGATAATATGGAATTGTTGGTTTTTAAAATGCAATAATGGTGTTGTGTGAATTTTTTAATGTCTTTATTGTTAGAAGTACATACTAAACTATTTGTGGGTGAAATGATATAATGTTTAGGATTTATTTTAAAATATTCTATCATAAAAAGGAAGCAGGGAGAACAGATGTACAAGAATAGAAAAAAGTTGATAGCTGTTGAGGCTGGGTAATGCACACAAGGGGGGTTATACGACTATTCTCATTAAATTTATGTACATGTGTTAGAAATTTTCCATAATAAGAAATGTTTTTAAACTCTTCAGCTTTCTTTGCCTCATGCAGTTTTATAGAGTGTGGTGATTATCCCTGGTGGTTCAAGAACATTAAAGAGAAAGTCTCAATTTGATGTTTACCTGTCTTTAACACCTATCAAACATTCATTAAGCTCTCTACAACAAAATATAAGCAGGTTTTGGGCTCTACAGCCCTTGGCAGGAACTGGATATAACAAGAATTTCATATCATGGTTTAATTTCCATTACATTTATTTTTTTACTGTTACATTCTCTCTACCATGAGTGAAGCTGCTTTTCTATTTATGGATAATGACACGAAGCTCTCTTTTTAAATAAGTTAAGGCCATAAAGAGTGAATTTTAAGTGATTAAATCTATAATGATACAGACGATAAAAGATTATGGCTTAAACTGTGAAGGTGGGTGTCTTGTTAAGATCGGCTACCTCTCTGGGCTTTCCTGGTGGCTCAGTGGTGAAAGAAAATCTGCCTGTCAATGCAGGTGAGTATGGGTTCAATTTCTGGGTCTGGAAGATTGCCTGGAAAAGGAAATGGCAACCCACTCCAATATTCTTGCCTGGGAAGTCCCATGGATAGAAGAGCCTGGCGGCTGCAGTCTGTGGGAACACAAGAGTCAGACACAACTTAGCAACTAAACAACAGAAACAACCCCCTCTAGCAAACAATTTTAAACCCACTGGCTTTACAAAAGAAAGTTCTGTATCTGAAGTCACAACCCAATGCAGGGCCGTGGGGGCCTCTGCTCCAGGGAGCCATTCAGGGACCCAGGTTCCTTCCAGCTAATGGCTCTGAAACCCTTCAGGCCTTGAAGTCCACCATTAGACCTGCTGCACTCAGCTGGCAGATTAGAGAAACAAGAGCCCGTCTGCAGTGTCACGTGGAAGGATGTGGGAGCCAGGCCTGAACATACACACTTCACTTCAGCCCACGTTCTGCTGGCTAGAATTTGTACCATGGTCCCACCTAGCTGCATGAGAGGTTGGAGATGTTGCCATAAGCTTGGGAAGAAGGAGGTTTGGTGAGCACCGAGCATTAACCTCTGCCATAGTGGCCTTCAAACAAATGATATTTGAGAAAAGCTGTTTTTAACATGGAGCTCAAACTCCTCAGAGTGGCCCACACAGGTCTTTATGATCCTGTTATCAGTGAGGGTTGTCAGAAAACCACTATGAAGAAAGGATTACAGGGATGAGACTGGGCATAACGGTGGGAGCTGGTGGAGGAATCCATTCAATGATCTGTCCCTTAGATAAGTTGTCAAGGAGGAGCCCAGGGTATGAATAAGAGAAGGACAAGTAGAACCTGGGAGGATGAAGCTGGAGCCACAGGAACTGAGAGGACTGATTGGCCCTGATGTCTACACTGCCTGGGGCCCTGAGGTGACCTTCAGAGCATGAAAACATGGCTAATTTCACATCCATCTTCCAAAACTGACACAAATTTCTCTTGTGGCCGATGCTAACCCAGAATTATACAAGAAAGGTAATTTTGGAAAAGGAGTTCTAACCCAGCTGGACCCAGTATAAGCCACTTCATGGACCAGTGGGACACTTAGCCTCACCTACCAGCACTCCCGAGCTCAAACGTTCCACTCCAGCCATGGTGACTACAGCTGACCCCTGAACAAACAGGTTTGAACTATGAGGGTCCACTTACATGCGATTTTTCCAATAAATATGTACTACAGTGGCTACGTGATCCGAGGTTGGTTGAATTTGCACATGCAAAACCAGAAATTCAGACGGTTGACTGTGAGGTTATAGGCAGATTTTTCAACTGCGCACTGTAGATGTGGACACCCCTAACACCCATGCTGTTCAAGGGTCAACTGTACTTGCCTTTTCTCAACTATTCTAGACATTTTCTCACTTTACCCCTGCTGTTTCCTCTCCCTGGAATGTTCTCTCCCATCATTGTCTAGTGCCCACCTCTTCCTAAATCTTCAAGATCTGATCAAACGTCACTTCCTTTAGGAAGCGCCCTGCAGTCTCCAGGCAGAAGGGAAGATGGGTGGGCCCATAAATATAGAGGTTGTGCAAAAAGCTACGGGATCTTTCTCCATAAGCCTTGATATCTTCAGAAAAGCTGCTAAAATGCACTAAGGGCATTTCTTTTTAAAAACAGTGATGAGGGTAGGTTTCTTATCTGGGTTTGACTCAGAGTGGAAGCAAGAGAGCTCACACAGGGACTTCCCTGATGGTCCAGTAGCTAAGACTCCACATTCCCAACACAGGGGGCCCAGGTTTAGTATCTGGCCAGGGAACTAGAGCCCACATGCCACAATTAAGAGTTTGAGTTCACATGCCACATCTAAAAGAACCTGCATGCTGCAACTAAGACCCAAATAAGTGGAGCTTCCCTCATAGCTCACTCCCTAAAGAATCTGCCTGTAATGCAGGAGACTCAGGTTCGATTCCTGGGTCGGGAAGATCCCCTAGATGAGGAAATGGCAACCGACTCTAGTATTCTTGCCTGGAGAACACCATGGACAGAGGAACCTGGCAGGCTACAGTCCACGGGGTCCCAAGAATCAGAAACAACTGAGTGATTTCACTTTCACTTTCCAATTAACAAGAAGTGGGGGGAAAACAAAAAAGAGAAGTTAATTTTAAAAAGAAAAGAAAAAGCTCACATAGACACAAGAGCCCTGAGACAGGGAGTAGCACAGGTTAAGAGAGAAGCATTAGGAAATAAAATACAGGAACGGGTGTGGAAACTTTGGGGAGACTTGAGGTTGCCTTTGGGGCTATGACCTGTTTCACCGGATCTCCAAAGGGTCAGGAGCAACATATTATGCAGCTGTGGTAGACTGGATTATCCCTCTCAAGTCTTCACTCCCTCCCCCATAGGACTTTGAAGGGCTTGAGAGTGAGGCAAGTATATTTCCCTGTCCTGTGGATGTTGTACTTGGACTTGACCATAAGATATTTTTTTCAGCCAACAGAATGTGGACAGAAGTGATATGCTAGTTCTGAGCCAAGCTATTAGGAAACCTTCCATGTATCTGCTTGCCCCCTTGTGCTTCAGCTATTCACCATGAAAGGAACATACCTGAGCTGTTGCAGAGCCAAAGAGGGTGAAAGACACATAGAAGAAGCAAGTGGAATATGCTTGAACTCATCTCAGCAACCAGACGCCAAGCCCCAGCTGATTTCAGCAGAGCTACAGTTCACTCTAGACTAACAAACAAGATGGGTTTTAATAACTAAATTGAAACATGATTCACATACCATAAAATTCACTGGTTTTTTTTTCTGTCTGAGCAGTTCTGCTTTATTGTTGCAAGCTCCCAGCTTATATAGACAAGCAGGGGGGTTTTAGGAGGGCCTTTCCATAGTTGCACCAATCACGTTAAAGGTCAAATCATCATGCGCCTTCATTATAACAGGAGTCTATAGTGATCACCCGCTGTTTACATGCACGGAAATCAAGAGAGCCAATCAAAATTCACCCATTTAAATAATACCATCCAATTTTTTTTTGGCAGATTCACAGTCATGCAGCCATCTCTATAATCAATTTTAGAACATTTTCATCACCCCAAAAGAAAATTGCATATTCAATACATTAGCAGCCTTTCCCCATTTCCCTATTCACTGTTACACAGCATTATTGTAGTGACAGCTGACATATATACACACACACACACACACACACACAAGATATTAGAAATGCATCCAATGTTAGCAAGCTCACAATTTCACATTCTTCTTAATAGAAGTCCAGAATGAGAAAGGTTTGTGTGCATCCATCTACACAGACTCCCCTATACACATTCACACAATCCTACACATGCTTAGACACACGTCCACTTCTACAAATGTATCACACACCCACAGTCAGACATAGACTCACACTCATTTTTAGTGATATAAAGATTCATATATAGATTTATCCACACACACTCACAATTACATACTTGTAGACATACACACTCACACAACAATTTCCCAACCCTGTCATTTAAATAACTCATCACATTTTTTCCATATCTACATATCACATATGCTTTTACTTCCTTATTTTTTATTTTGAATGACTCACATTTTTATTTAAATAAATTGGTTTTTAAAAGAAAGTGCTACAAATAGAGGGTCCTCATCTTTCCCATTAGCTCTTGACCTTTCTTTCCACCAAACCCAAGCATACCTACTGTAAGTGGAAGAGGGGGACTGGGTGTCACCACCTTCAAAGCCCCCTGACCACGCAGTTGCAAATACATTGCACTTAGAAAGACCTCCTGCTTACTTCAGTGCTCTACTCTCAGCATCCTGGAATTCTTAATAATGTATTAACTATAATTAGAATGCATTTTCATTTTGCATTGGAACCCACAAAGTCTGTAGCCTCTTCTGCCCTTGAGCACACAGAGTATCCCAGCTTCGGAGACATTCAGGGCTCCCTCCATTGGAAAAGCTGACCCAGGTCAGGTCACACGTCACACAGCCAGGACCTTGGAGTGCAAACAGGTGGAAGTTTGAATCTCGGCCCTATTTACCAGCTGGGTAACCTTGGGTAGGTTACCTACCCTGACAGAGAACCCAGGACAAGAGTACAAATGGAGGCCCACAGGCCATGTGTCTAAAAGTCTTCATGGTAAAAACCAAGCTCACGAATTTGTCAAATAAAACATGCTCTAACCTCTTATTTTAAAAAATGTACCTTCATTAAAATAGTCAAAATGTACATGTACAGCTATGTTTTTTATATGTCTGAAAATTGGCAAAATACCAAAGATGATGGAACTAAATTATGTTGTATTGATGTAACAGTGATGTCTAAATGAGTAACTTTTAAAAAGTATAATTAAGAAATGTCTATGTATTCATTCCATAAAATTTGTTTTTCTTGCCTTCATTTTAGCAAAATCATTCACACTGGTTTTTTTCTTTTTCTGGCCATGCCACTTAGCATGCGGGATCTTAGTTCCCCAGCTGGGGATCAAAACCAGGCCCCTTGCAGTGGAAGTGTAGAGTCTTAACCACTGGACCACCAGGGAAGTCCTTCACCCTGTTGTTATAATCAAGATTTTTATGTAATTGTGTGCTATTGGCAGTAGTGACCTAAAGGAATAAAAAAATAAATTGAAGTTATAGATCAAAGGACACAAAACTTGAATACATTTTCATAAAAAGTGTAAATTGAAAATTTTTTAATTAGCAAATTAATATTTTAGTTATTTTCTGAAGTTATTCTTCTAGAATATTTTACTTATGTTTTTTCTTTTAAAATTAAATAATTTATTTAATTATCTTTTAAAATCAAAAGGCAAAATACAAATGACACAATTAAAGTAATATTTTAAGATAAATTGTTTCAATAAAGCTAGAGATGTTAATTTTTAAATTTAATTCCAATAAACATTAAAATATAAGTGCTTGTTTTTACAGCACATATACTAAAACTGGAATAATACAGAGAAGATTAGCATGGCCCCTGCACAAGGATGACACACAAATTCATGAAGCATTCCATATTTTTGTAAAGTAATTAGCCTCCAATTAAAATTAATTAAAAATAAATAAATGGGAAGGAAATCTGTAAAAGAGAGGATATATGTATACATATAGCTGATTCACTTTGCTGCAGCAGAAACTAACACAACGCTGTAAAGTAACTAAACATCAACAAAAATGAATTTAAAAAAGAAGCAGCAAAAAATAAAACTGCTAACAATCCTAGCGTTCAAATGTCTGATAGTTAATGTAAAGAAACATAGCACATTTCATGCATTTTACATGTAGACCTGTGTATATTCAAGTTTAAGAGTGATGTGAATCTTTAATATTTCAAAATGATCCTCTGCTGCTGTGTTAGTTATATATTGCTGTACACCAAATTATCATAAAGTTAGCAATTTAAAACAAGACAGATTTACTATCTCACAATTTCTATGGTCAAGAGTTCAGACTCAGGGACTTCCCTGGCAGTCCAATGGTTAAGACTTCAAGATCCCAAGTGCAGGAGGCACAGACTGATGCCTGGTCAGGGAAGTAAAATCACGCTAAAAAAAAAAAAAGAATCCAGATTCAGTTCACCTCTTAAACTGCAGTAAAGATGTCAGTCAGGGCTGGGGTCTCAGCTGAGATTCAGACGGGGAAGGAACTACTTCCAAATTCATGTGGTGGTTCAGAACTCAATTCTTTATGGGCTGCCAGACTAAGAAGAGAATCTCAGCTCCTTCCTGGCTGTTGGCTGGAGACCATCCTCAGTTTCTTGCCATGTGAGTCTCTCCATATGGTGGCTTACTTCATGAAAGCCAGCAAGGAAGAGTCAACAGGGAGAGTCTGCAAGTGAGACAGTAGTTACATCTTATGCAAGGTAATCACAGATGTGAAATCCTATCAGCCTGGCTGTATTCTATTGGTTAAAAGCAAGTCACAGATCCTGCCTACTCAAGAGGGGAGAAGATGACACAGGAGTGTGAATGCCAGAAGGTGAGAATTAGGTGGGGGGAGCAAGGGGCTGGCATTTTAGACTTTGTATCCCATAATGGCCATGCACCTTGCTTGCAAAGATTGCACTAATGTGTGAGTGCATCCAGAACCACAAACTGGAATACAAGGAGAAGCCTTACACATTTATGCTATCAAGGAGGAAGGATTTAGCAAGATAATATAGTATATTGAGTTGGCTCAAAAGTTCATTCGGATTTTTCTCCTAAGATATTCTGGAGGGACTTCCTTTGTGGTCCAGTGATTAAGACTTCACCTTCCAGTGCAAGGGGTTCTGTTTTGATCCCTGGCTTGGGGAGCTAAGATCCCTCATGCCTCACAGCCACCCCGCCCCCAAAGAAGCAGAAGCAATACTGTAACAAATTCAATACTTAAAAAAAAAAAAAAAGATGTTCTGGAAAAATCTGAGGGAACTTTTTGGTCAGCCCAATATTTGCTCTTATTGGAATGCTTCCAGTTTTCAAATTATCCCTCCACTAGAACCAGAACTAGAATGTTCATCTTCAGTGCTGACAGCAGCACCACCCATGAACCTTTACTGCATTCAGACACAACTGTTATTTTAACGTCTAAGAAATGAGGAGATGTGCTGAATGATGTTAATCAGGAAAGAGCATGTTTAGGACTACAGGTTGCTCTGTGACAGCCCTGGATGCCAAGTGACAGACATCTCCATGTGCTTTTAATAAATTCTTTCTTTCTTTGTGCATTGTTGTTTGTTGTTCAATCGCTAAATTGTGTCCAACTCTTTGTGACCGCATGGATGTAGCACCAGCCTCCTCTGTTCTCCACTGTCTCCAAGGGTTTGCTCAAATTCATGTCCAAGCATTCTTTGCCCATGCTTATGATATTTGAGGATGCTTGAGCATCCTAACATGGCAGCTGATTCCCTCAAAAAGAACAATCCATGAAAGAGAGCAAGAGCACAAGGTAGAAGCCATATCTTTTATGACCTAGTTTTAGAATTCACACACCATCATTTTTGCAATAATCTTCTAGTTACACAGGTTATTCCTACTCAATGTGGGAGCGATCCGTACAAGGGTATCGGTGATAGGCAGAATCCTAAAATCGCCCCCAAGACTCCTACTTCCGGGGGTACGTGCCCAGTAGAATCTTCCCTCCCTTGGGTGGGAGTGAGATTTGTGAATATAATGGGCTGTCACGCTCATGGTTATGTGATGCTATCCGGCAGAAGAGATTTTGTAGATGTAGTTAAGGCCCCTAATCAGTTGACTCTGAGTTAATCAAAAGGGAAAATATCCTGAGTGCCCTGAACTAATCAGGTAAGCCCTGAAAAGAGATCAGGAAGATTTAAAGCAAGAAAGAAAACGAAAGGCAAAAAAGATTTCTCTTGCTTGCTTTGAAGAAGTAAATAACTATGTGCGAACTGCCTATGGAGAAGGCCATTTAGCAAAGAGCTGAGAACAGCCTCTAGGAGCTAATAGTGTTGCCCAGTCAACAGCTAGCAAGAATATGAGCATCTCCATTAGACAACCAGAGGGAAATAAATTCTGCCAATGACCCATGAACTCAGAAGAGGACTCTGAGCCTGAGATGAGATCACAGCCCCATTGACAACCTGATTTCAGCTTTGGGAAGCCCTGAAAACAGATCTTTTGACCTACAGAAACTGTGAGAATAAACAGGTGCTGTTTTAAGCTGCTAAAGTTATGATAATTTGTTACACAGCAGTAGAAAATGAATAGTGCGAGTATCAGAAGGCAAAATTACTGGGGGCCATCTTGAGCCTGGCTACTAGAACCTGATACTGTTAGATTTTTAATTTTTGTTTTTCTTGTTAGTGTCAGTCCACTTATCTTCTCTCTTATTTGCATACCTTCTTTACACTTCACTCACTCACTCAACTTCTCCTCCCTTGATTCCTTCGTTCCACAACAATTTCTGATCCCCTACTTTATTCTCACCCAGTGGGTTACTGGGGACACAGAAGCAAGTCATGTGTGTTCCCTGACCTTCCAGAGTTCCAGTTTGGAGCAGGAACATTCCATGGTATTCCTCAGTCTCCTTAAAGCTACTCCCAACATAAGCCATACATGGTTCAGGCCCCAGGACTTTCCAGAAACCTGTTTCAGCACACTGATCCATCACCAAACCACAAATTTAACCCCCAAAGTGTTGATGTACAACAGATTCTGCTGAAGTTTCCAAGTAGAGACCAAGGATGGTATTATATCATATGCATGCATGTGTGATAAGTTGCTTCAGTCATATCTAATTCTTTGTGACCCTATGGACTGTAGATTGCCAGGCTCCTCTGTCCACAGGATTCTCCAGGCAAGAATACTGGGGTGGGTTGCTGTGCTCTCCTCCAGAGAATCTTCTGATCCAGGAATTGAACCTGCATCTCTTATGTCTCCTGCATTGCCAGGCAGGTTCTTTACCACTAGCTCCACCTGGGAAGCTCACTATATCACATATTACAAGCCAAATGTTATCAAACTTTGTATTAAACTTCTCTGTCCTTAAGCTCTATGATTCAGAACATCTTCTTCCAATCCTTCCCTGCTAAATATCTTTATTATTCTGATAAGTTCTTTTTTGTTTTCATATTCCACTTGGCAAAACAAAAATTTCATGAGAAACCCAATCAATGTGGACATGGGTGAATGAGGGGTTTGCTTCCCCGATTCTGCAGGCAGCTCCACCCTAGCCCTTGTGATCGTAGACCAGGTACTTTCTGTCTCAGTTGCAGGGCCTGCATTCTGGTAAAGTCCCCAAGGGAAGAATAGAGGCTCCCTGGGGACCCCAATCAGGCTTTTGAAGTTCTTGGAGGAAGGTGTTAGATAAACAGCAATTCCAGGTAATGCTGTCTAGGCCTTCAGATTGACAGCACTGGAGCAGATCAAAGGCCGTGTGGACAGCACCTAAGACCCAGCTTCCAGAAAACCGCAGTTAACCCAGCCAGGGCTTCTCAGGGTCCCTCTGGGTTTGAGACTGAGCAGCTGAATGTCCTGGTCATCATTCTGGAAGGCAGTCCCCCACCCTGGTAACATGCATCCTCATCATCCTCCCATCCCTGATGAGGGTTCTGTCTTCACTTGCTCCTCACACACTCTCACCCAGACCTGTGGCTTGAATACCCTCCTTACGATGACTCATCAGTCCCAGAGTCCCTGAGTCCCAGACTCATTATACAGCTGCTAACTGATACATCCACTGGGATGTCTAATGGGCATAGCAAACTTCCTGTGTCTAAAATGGATCTCTACTTCATCCTCCTCTCTCCCCAACAGCCCTGGGGGACATCAACTCCTCCCCCATCTCAATAAACAGTTCCATCATCACCCACCCAGTTGCTCAAGCCAGAAACCAAGGAATTATCTTTGATTCTTCTCTTTCTCCCATCACCCGACTCTAATTCATCGCAAATTTTGTTGACTTTCCTTACTAAATGTATCCCCAGTGTATTTTCTTATCTACATCTGCATGACTCCCACCTTGATGGTCTGTGTCACGGCCATCTCAGGCCAGGGACCACAGTTGCCTTCTCACCATGCTCCCTGCTTCCTCTCCTGCAACCTCACAGTCTATTCTCCACATAGTAACCTGAGAAAACATTACTTCCCTACTTAAGCTCTCCAAGTCATTATGTCGCTGACAAGTCCCTGTATGATCTGGCCCCTGCCTGGATCTTGAACTTCAGCTCCTCCCACACTCCCTTGTACTCTGCTCTAGCATTTGTTCTGATCACTGAATGCATCAAGCTTGATCTAATCTCAGCGCCTTTGCACATGCTGTTTTCTCTGCCTGGAATCCTCTCCTCCCTACCACCTACTGTGTAGCGGGACCTTTCTTGCCATTCAGATCTCAGTCCAAAGGTCACCTCCACACAATCTGTCCTGTCCTTATGTACAGCTGGCCCACTTCATCAACCCTGGTTTGCCTTCCTCATTTTGTCATCTTTCCTCCATTGTTCCTATTACTACCCAACGCTCTTACTTTTGCTTGCTTGCTTGTCTTCCCCCTCGAACTTCACTCCAAGAAGGCTCTCTGGTTCACTGCTCCATCTCCAGCCCCTAGTCCAGTGACTGACAAACAGGACCTGCTCAGGAAATTTCTCTCAGATTTACTCATTCATTTAGTCAGCACATATTTATTGAGTGCTTACTGCTTAATGACTTGGGAAGCCCCAGGGTACAAGGGGAACCAAGATGTCTGGTGTTGATGAGTTCCAATTCAGACTTCACCATTACCTAGCTCCAACCTTTCCTAACCAAGCCTGTTTCCTCATCCATAAAGTGATATACAGGGTAGGACTATTATGGACTAACTTGTAAAGGCCTACCAGACAACCTGGCATACCACAGGTACTCATTAAACGAGTGCTTTCATCCCATGACCAAGGGTGGCTCTGTCTGCTAGAAAATGTGGATGCAAGCCGGGGGTGTGGTGGCACTGAAACAGCTGTAGAACAGCTGAATGCCCTCATGGGAGAGAAATCAAGAACAGATGTGGGCGGGAGGACCCTCAGGCCAAATGCTGACCCACTTGGCCACAGGAACAAGGGAGACAGGACCATAAACAAGCCAATAGAGCTTATTAAAATAACAGAGAGAATGGGAACAGCCTCAGGGCCACAAGACCTCTTCCAGGGGCCTTCCAGGTCCAGTCTCTGAGACTTCAGGTCAGGCCAAAAAATACCTCCAGGTCTCAGAGCCCTGCCTCCCACCTGGTCAGGCTAGATGTCTGCTGGCCAGGGGCAGAGAAAAGTCTAGCAGGGACTAAAAGATATCAGGCTCCTGGGCAAGATTTGAAAACAAAAGTTGTCTTTCCCTTCAATAGAAAACTGTGCAGTCACAATAAAGAATGAGGATGCTCCTTATCTCTTAGAATGGTCTCTAAGAGATATTGTTGAGTATGAAAAGATGAATTTTTAAAGGATTTTTAAAAAAACACATACATGTGTCTGCTCATATATCTAGTCACTCTCTCTGGAAGCATGCTGATGGTTACTGAGGTTACTGATTGGGACTTCCCTGGTGGTCCAGGGACTGACTCCACTTTCTCAATGCAGGGGGCCGGGTTCAAACCCTGGTCAGGGAACTAGATCCCACATGCCACAACTAAAGATCCCACATGCCATAATTAAGACCTGACACAGCCAAATAAATAAAAGAAGTTAGTGGTGATTGTTTTACCTCCAGAGTGGAAATGAGGGCTTGAGGGGTGTGAAGAAGGAAATCTTTTCACTAAAATGTCCTTTGCCTCTTTTGAATATTGAATTACTTGAATACTGAATCACTATCTATTCAAAAATAAATGCTTAATATTTGAGAAGAAAAATGGTCTAATACCATACTTTTTCTAGAATGATCTATCTAAAAACTAAAGCCAGTTCCATTGTTCCTCTTTATAACCCTTCTCTGTTTAAATCCCTTCAGTGACACATAGTTAAATATATTGTACAACCTCAAGATAAGAATATTTGTTGAATGAGTGAGTAAATGAATAAATGCATGAATAAACGAAATGCTTTCTCCCTTGATCTTTATGTACTGATACAGAAAAATGTTCACATTAAACGAAAAAAGAATATCATAGAATATTTAGTCAAGAAAGATCCTATTTTTGATAATTATACATAAATGAATTCTACTGCAGATTGTAGTCATATTTACATAAATTATATGTCTGTGCTATAGGTACATACATATTTATATATACATAAAATTATATTGCATATTAGCATATTCATTTATATATCATATACATTAGTATATACACATGTATATATAGTTATTACCCAATAAACAGAAAAAATCTAGAAAGACTCCAAATTTGCTGGTTCTATATCTTGATCTTAGTGATGATCAGTATGAAGATGGGTAAAAACTCATTAATCTATACTTAAGAATTGTACACATTCCTGTATATAGCTATATCTCAATCTTTTAAAAGGAAAAAAAGACATATGCCCAAATATATTAGATATCTTCTCCTGGAAAGGCTGGGATTGTGCGGGCTTTGATTTCTAACATATATCTGAATATTTTACAGCAAGCACGCAATTATAAATCTTTTAAATATATATATACCTTTAAATTCATATTTTATTTTCAACTCTTTAGCACACAAAGCCTTTCATTCTTTAACTGTCTCCGCCCTTCCTTCCAGCCACATCAAACTGCTTATACTCCCCAGTGCGTCACTCTGTTTCTCACCTTCAGGACTTTACTTTCTTGTTCTCTCTTCCTTAGATGCCCTCTCCCACTTCCTCAACTCCTCCCACCTACCTACCTAAGTTCTTCTAGTCATTTAAGTCTCAACTGAAATGTCACTTCCTCCCGGATGCCTCCCTTGACCTCTCCAGGCCGGGTCAAATGCTCTAGAAACACTTCAGAGTTGCCTCTGTTGGTCTTGACTCACCTGTCCATCTCACTCATCCAACCATGAGCTCCTTGAGGCAGAGACTGGAGTGATGTGGCCACAACTGCAGGGTGCCTTGGCACACAATTTGAAAAATGCTTCTCTAAACCATAAACTAAGAGACAGAGGCCAAAGCTACTCAAGTAGCAGTGGAAAGGGCTTGGTGTTTCCGTGCTGGCTGAAGCACACTGACAAACATTCAGAGAAAACCTATTTGCAAAGAGAAGAAAAAGAATTAAAATATAGAAAGGAAGCTAAAAGGCTCCACCAAGAGCAAAACAAGAAAAGGCAACCACCTCATGCAGTATTGCCTGTAATTGGATTCTATCATCTCACCCCAGAGTTCATGTCTGACACTGAACTCCTCATCTGTTGCCCTAAACCAGTTCCTTCCACAGTCTAACCTGCACTCAGGGAATGGGGGCAGCTCCATCCTTCTAACTGCTCAGGCCAAAACTTTGCATCATCCCTGATGTTCTCGTTCTTTCAAATCCCAAATCCAATTAGTTAGCAAATTCTGTCATCGTTTGCCTCCAACAGATATCCAGAACTTGAGCATTTCTCCCCATCTCCATGCTGCTGGCCCAGCCACCATCACCTCTCACCCACAATGGGCCACGGCCACCTCACTGGTACCTCTGCCTCGACCTGGTCTGTTCTCAACTCAGTAGCCAAAGCAAACCTCTTATAATGTAAGTCTGTTCTGGACTCTGAACTCTAAGGGCCCCCATCTTGCTCAGAGCCAAAGCCAAAGCCCTTAACATTGCCATGAGGCCCTCTGACCACAAAACCCACTGCTCTGGCTCTTCACGTCACTCTAAGCACAACAGCTTCCTCATGTCTGAGGAACAACATTGTTCCTCAGACATGCCAGGCCCAGTCCTGTCTCTGAATCTTTGCACTGGCTCTTCTCACTGCCTGAAATAGAGTTCCTCTGATAACTTGATGACTGGCTCCCTTACTTCCCTCAGTCGTGGTTCAAATGTCACTTGCCAGCAGGCTTATAAAACAGAAACAGTGCCTGCCTCCTCCTACCACTCCCAGGCCCCTCACTTCTGGGAAGAATCACTGACTCAGTGCGCTCATATACAAAAAAGTATATTTAAAGAATTAATTCCATTTATGACCAAACATTTACTGAGCATGTGCTATGTCCCAGAATTGAACTGGGCAGCGAGGACAGTTTAAAGCTGGCTTCCTCAAATGACACAAAACTGGTGTCTTGAACCACGTTCCCCAGATAACTATTCTTCCTCCGTTCCTTTAATAGGGAACTATAATTTTGGAGGTACTTAAAACCCATCATAAATCCTGAGGTAGACTCCCTGGGAAGTCCCAACACAGGTACAGTCATCAGCTGGGAATCTTAGGCCTCGCTCAGCTGTTACCCTCCCCTACCCTGAAAATCTAGCTACCAGTCTGGACTGCTGTGACAAGGTTGGCCCAGGAAGGAATTCAGCTCCTTCAGTCTGTGGGCTGCCACGGAAATCCCAGGAGCTGGGCTGCCAGGGCCATGAGCAAGAACGTAGGACAGGCTACGGAGGCAACTTGATTTCTTTTTACTTTTTTCCTTCCTTTTTTCTTCTTTTCTGGTGCGAAGGCTCCTTCACACCCTCCCTCAAGTCAGGATTTCCTCACACCCTCCCTCAGTCAGAGCTCCTCACACCCGCCCTCAACCAGGGCTCCCTCACACCCACCCTCCCTCAGTCAGAGCTCCTCCCCCAGGGCTCCCACACACCCTCCCTCACCCAGGGCTCCTCAGTCTTCCTTTACCTTTAAATAAATATATATATTTAGTCAGTCATTTTGGGTTTCGTTGGGTCTTAGTTGCCCGCAGGGGCTCCTCCTCGGGCTATTTGCAGGACACGTGCTCAACAGCTGTGGCGCCTCAGGCTCGGTGAGTGTGCTGTGTGCGCATGTGCAGTGCGGGCTTCGTTGCCCTGCAGTGTGTGCGATCTTCGTTCCCGAACCTGGAATAGAACCGGAGTCCCCTGAATGGGAAGGCGGATTCTCAACCAGGGCTTTCCTGCGGATGGTGAAGAATCTGCCAGCAATGCAGGAGACCTGGGTTCGATCCCTAGGTAGGGAAGATCCCCTGGAGAAGGGAATGGCAACCCACTCCAGTATTCTTGGCTGGGGACTTCCATGGACTGAGGAGCCTGGAGGGCTACAGTCCAAGGGGTCGCAAAGAGTTGGACACGTCTAAGCGACTAACACACACAGAGAGACCACCAGGGAAGTCCCCTCCCCCGCCGTTTTCTAACTTTTCATGTACTTAGACATGTGGTTTTCGGGTTTTCCCTTGTACTCTTATCCCAGACTGTGCCAGTGTTCCAGGCAAGGACTAGATTCTGGTTAAGAAATAGCAAATGTATGGTGAACGCCACCTGGACTGCCCCTCCCTGACGGTGGCAGACGTCATAGATTATAGCGTTCTTTCTCCCTGAGACCTGGCCTCAGAACTGCTTTTTACACAGCCCTCTGGGAAGCCACCATATGAGAGGTGCAAGGCGATTTCCTTCCCTGCCATGTTCTAAAACTTTCTACATGGCAGTCTGCTCTGCACCCCACAGCACTCATCAGGTCTCATTCTTCTCTAGAAACTTTCTTTTTTCTCTAGTTAAGAAGAAACTGCTGATGCTAGATGTTTGTGGAAAGTAGATAAACCCTCAAATGCTGTTTTTGGTGCTCCTAAGAACGTTCTGATGTTAAGAGAAAAGAAAAAAAATTTAATAAAATAATTCCCCTTTAGGAGAGCAATTATTTATATCAAAAACATTTTTTAATGCCCACTCTTTCCTCTGAAAAGATTAATATTTTGCAGTAAATCCTAACACAACACACTCTGACTCCCAGCATTTTTTGGCAGAACAGAAACTCCTGATGGCTCTTTTTGTTTGAATGGTTTATTTTCTTTCTCTGCACGGATCTCGGTTTCTTTGCCTTTTCCTTTGTTCCTCTCCCGTTCTCAGTCTCTTTATCTTCCCAGCTCTGTCTGAGTATTTGTCTCTCTCGGTCCCATTCTCTGTCTCTCTTTCCCTTTGTCCCCCTCTTTCCCAGTGGACTGCCCGCCCATCTCTATGGGAACCTGTCTCTGATATTTCTCTCTGTGTGTGCACATGCATGTGTTTATCTATGTCTGTGTTTCTTCCTCTCCATCTCTGTATGTGGACTTCTTGCTCTCACTCTGTCAATTTCTCCATCTTACTCTGTGTGTTTGTGTCAGGCTTTCTCTACCTGAGTCTATCTTATCTATCGTTCTACCACTTCCTTTGTTTGTGTCTCCGTCTCTATATGAATTTCTCTTTCTCCACCACTCTCTCTGTTTATCTCTCTCCATCTCCTTATTTGAGCTTCCTCTTCCTTTTCCTCTCTTCCTCCCACTACCCGTCTATCTATCCATCTGTCTCTCTTTCTGTCTTTGTATGTTTGTGTCTGTCTCTAAGCAAATCTCTGTTTCTCTCTCTCTCTCTCTCTCTCTCTGCTTTTTCCTCTCACCCACTCCTTGCCTCCAGTCCACCCTCAAAGTCTCTGTTTGTCTTTGTCCTTCAATTTCCCTCACACTCTCTGTGCTTTTTCCTCTCACCAACCTTTTGCCTCAAATCCACCCAGTTCTCTTTTTCTCCTTCCCCCTTTCATCTAGAGCCCTGAGCTAGGGTGCAGACAGCAAGACAGTGAATATAAACTGAAAAGTCACCCAGGGGTTACCAGGCCACCAGATGTACACCGTATTTAGACAGAACAGCTGGATAATTTAACGACTTCCTTGTTTTCTCCGGAACATGGGCCGCCAGGGCATTTCAGACAGTGAGTCTGTGTGAGGACGCACGTGTGTACGCTCCGTGTGTTCCCTCTGGGATCTTGTGCACACGTCACCATTCTCTAAAAGTTCCCACTCATATCCTTTAGTGTAATCCGAGTCATATTTCTTTCCCCACAACGTCCCTCTTTTTCCTCTTCCTGTGCCATCTGGCTTAGAGACCTGGAGCTGTTTAAGCATTTCAGAGACCTCCCACCTCCATCCTGTGATCCTCACTGTGATCTTGTGAGTGAGGTGTCTGGAAAGAGAAGAGAAAATGAGGTAGGAAGATCTAGAGGAAGACCTACGAAGAAAGCTTGAAAGAAAACCCTCAAAGGCAGAGGGCACTGTGTTATTCCTGGTTCCATCTTACAGATGAAAAAGTGGGTAGGCCAACTCTGTAGACCCAAAGTTCATCAGAACCATTTCTCTAACCAGAACTGTTAGCTCCCAGCAAGCAACTCAATGCCCAGCGTCACAGTCCAGCAAAGCAGAAGACCTTATTGAGGCAGGAGGTGCAGTGGGTATCAGCCCAGGTCAGCCTGCACACCGCTTCGCTGCAACGTAGAAGCTGTGTGGCCTTGGGCAAGCTGCTACAGCTCTGTAAGCCCTCTGTTTTCTCACCTGGAGAAGGGAAATAATAATAGTATCTGCCTCAGAGGGATGTTCTGAAGTCTGATGAAATCAAACATGTAAAGTTCCTGGGTGATAGGAAGTACTCAAAAAATGTACATTGCTGTTGTTAGTAACAGTATTAGTATAAAATTGAGGCCCAGGTTCACACAAATTAGTTGATAGTAGACCCAAACTTAGCACCCAGATCCCCCAGCTTTCACACCAGTGTATTTTCACAAAGAGTTTCCTGCTACCTTCCCCCAATCAGAAATCTCCAAAACATTTTCATAGAAAGAGCTCTCTTTCTATGTGCCACCCAATACCTTTCACACATGCACTCATTTAATCCTCAGAACAACCAGAGTTCCATTATCCCCATTTATTTATTTTTAAAATATTTTTTATGTGGACCATTTAGAAAATTTTTATTGAATTTGTTACAATGTTGCTTCTGTTGTTTATGCTCTGGTTTCTTGACTGTGAGGCAAGTGAGATCTTAGCTCCCTGACCAAGGATCAAACCCGCACTCACTGCACTGGAAGGGCAAGTCTTAACCACTGGACTGCCAGGGAAATCCCTCATCCCCGTTTTAAAGATAAAGAAACTGAGGCCCAAAGAGCATTAGAAACTTTCCGAAGGCAACGCAGCTAGTAGATGGTGAGGATACACTCCATCTACTCACCCACCTTCAATCCCCACACTCACTGTGTTTTCTGTTCAAACTATTGGAGATGTACTTCAAATCATGCTTGCTTTTCTCTGCCTTCTCTCTCTCTCTGTCTCTCCTTCATTCGGCTTTACTTAGGTAAGTAACACATGAACACATTCTCAGGTAGAAAAAATTAGTATTATAGATAAAAACTAAAGTTTGCTTTAACGTTATCCCTAATTTCCACTGCTGACAATTTGGTGAAAAGACTTCTGGACTTTTTCCTACAGATTTACATATACATTTTACTGCTACCTTTCAGACCTTTCCCACTGGGCCTCTAGAACAGTAGCAGAGGCAGCAAACCTGAGGTTGAAGGAGGTTGATTTGGGACTGGAGATAGTCTCACATTGTGTTTTCTGAAGATCTGTTACATACAAATACCCTGGAAGTTTCTGTCCGATAGTCTCGGCCAAGGTCCCAGAGATCTGATTGCATAATAACCTTTCTTTGGTTTACACAGAGACAAAACCAGAGAAGGATCGCTTATCACTTACGTCATTCACATGGCAGTCATTCCTGACCTGTGGTTCTGAGACCTTGCCGTTACTGATCCAAACTGAGATGTGCTGTCAATGTAAAACACACACCGGATTTTGTAGCCTTGTTGTTGTGACCCCGTGAAGTGCAACATACCAGGCTCCTCTGTCTTCCACTATCTTCTGGAGTTTGATCAAATTCATGTTCAGTGAGTTGGTAATGCTACCTAACCATCTCATTCTCTGCTGCCCACTTCTCGAAAAGACTTTGATGCTGGGAGGGATTGGGGGCAGGAGGAAAAGGGGACAACAGAGGATGAGATGGCTGGATGGCATCACTGACTCGATGGACGCGAGTCTGAGTGAACTCCAGGTGTTGGTTACGGCAGGGAGGCCTGGCGTGCTGCGATTCATGGGGTTGCAAAGAGTCAGACACGACTGAGCGACTGAACTGAACTGAACTTCCTTTAGGATTGACTGGTTTGATCTCTTTGCAGTCCAAGGGACTCTCAAGAGTCTTCTCCAGCACCACAATACAAAAACATCAATTCTTCGGTACCTAACCTTCTTTGTGAACCAACTCTAAGATCGGTACATGACTACTGAAAAAACCATACCTTTGACTATACAAAACTTTGTCAGCAAAGTGACGCTCTGCTTTTTAACACACTGTCTATCTACATTTGCCATAGCTTTACTTCCAAGAAGCAACCACCCCTAATTTCATGGCTGCAGTCACTGTCTGCTGTGATTTTGGATCCCAAGAAAATAAAATCTATCACTGCTTTGCTCCTCTTCACTTTCTCCTGTTAGACTGTTAGAGTGGTATCTTCTGCATATCTGAGGTTGTTAATATTTCTCCTGGCAATCTTGGTTTCAACTTGTGATTCATCAGCCTGGCATTTCTCATGATGTACTCTGTATATAAGTTAAACAAGCATGGTGACAATATACAGCCTTGACATAATCCTTTCCCAATTTTGAATCAGTCCCTTGTTTCATGTGGAGAAGGAAATGGCATCCCACTCCAGTATTCTTGCCTAGAGAATCCCGTGGCCAGAGGAGCCTGCTGGGCTGCTGTCCATGGGGTCACACAGAGTCGGACATGACTGAAGTAACTTAGCAGCAGCAGCAGCTTGTTTCATGTCCGGTTCTAACTGTTGCTTCTTGACCTGCAAACAGGTTTCTCAGGAGACAGGTAAGATGGTCTGGTACTCCCATCTCTTTAAGAAATTTCCACTTGTGAGTCACACAGTCGAAGGTTTTAGAGTAGTCAATGAAGAAGAAGTAGATGTTTTTCTGAAATTCCTTTGCTTTTGCCATGATCCAACAAGTGCTGCCAATTTAATCTCTGGTTCCTCTGTCTTTTCTAAATCCAGCTTGAACATCTGGAAATTCTTAGTTCACATACTGCTGAAACCTAGCTTGAAGGATTTGGAGCACAGCCTTGCTAGCATTGGGATTGGAATGAAACTGATGTTTTCCAGTCCTGTGAACATTGCTCAGTTTTCCAAATCTGTTGACATCGTGAATGCAGCACTTTAACAGCATCATCTTTTAGGATTTTAAATAGCTCAGCTGGAATTCCATCACTTACACTACAGTAATGCTTCCTAAGGCCCACTTGACTTCACACTCCAGGATGTCTGGCTCTAGGCAAGTGACCATACCATCGTGGTTATCCAGGTCATTAAGACCTTTTTTGTATGGTTCTTCTGTGTATTCTTGCCACCTCTTCTTAATCTCTTCTGCTTTTGTTAGATCCTTAACGTTTTTGTCCTTTATCATGCCCATCATTGCTTGAAATATTTCCTTGATCTCTCCAATTTTCTTGAAGAGATCTCTAGTCTGGCCCATTCTGTTGTTTTCCTCTATTTCTTTGCATTTGTTAATTTAAGAAGGCCTTATCTCTCCTTACTAGTCTCTGAAACTGCATTCAGTTGAGTATACCTTTCCCATTCTCCTTTGCCTTTTCACTTCTTTTCTTTCCTCAGCTATTTGTGAAACCTCCTCAGACAACCACTTTGCCTTCTTGCATTTCTTTTTCTTTGGGATGGTTTTGGTTACCACCTCCTGTACAATGTCACAAACCTCTGTTCTTAGTTTTTCAGACACTCTGTCTACCAGATTAATCCCTTGAATCTGTTGGTCACCTCCACTGTATAATCAAAAGGGATTTGATATAGGTCATCCCAGAATGGCCTACTGGCTTTCCCTTTTTTCTTCAATTTAAGCCTGAATTTTGCAATAAGAAGCTCATAATCTGAGCCATAGTCAGATCTAGGTCTTGTTTTTGCTGAGTATATAGAGCTTCTCCATCTTCAGCTGCAAAGAACATAATCAATCTGATTTCAGTATTGACCATCTGGTGATGTCCACGTGTCAACTTGTCTCTTGGGTTTTTGGGAAAGGGTGTTTGCTATAACCAGCATGTTCTCTTGGCAAAACTCTGTTAGCCTTTGCCCTGCTTCGTTTTGTACCCCAAGGCCAAACTTGCCTGTTATTCTGAGTCATAACTTTTGCATTTCAACCCTCTATGATGAAAAGGACATCTTTTTTTGGTGTTACTTCTAAAAGGTGTTGTAGGTCTCCATAGAACTGGTCAACTTCAGCTTCTCCAACATTAGTGGCTGAGGTATGGACTTGAATTAGCGTAATGTTGAATGGCTTGCCTTAGAAACAAACTGAGATCATTTTGTCGTTTTTGCAGTTGTACCCTAAGAACTGCATTTCAGACTCTTGTTGACTATGAGGGCTCCATTTCTTCTAAAGGTTTCTCGCCCACAGTAGTAGATATAATGGTCATCTTAATTAAATTAAATTCACCCATTCCTGTCCATTTTAGTTTACTGATTCCTAAGATGTTAATGTTCAGTTTGGCATCTGTTGCTTGACCTTGGCTTCCCTGATAGCTCAGTTGGTAAAGAATTCGTCTGCAATGTAGGAGACTCTGGTTAGATTCCTGGGTCAGGCAGATCTGCTGGAGAAGGGATAGGCTACCCACTCCAGTATTCTTGGGCTTCCCTTGTGACTCAGCTGGTAAAGAATCTGCCTGCAATGTGGGAGACTTGCATTCGATCCCTGGATTGGAAAGATCCCCTAGAGAAGGGAACAGCTACCCACTCTAGTATTCTGGCCTGGAGAATTCCATGGACTGTCAAGTCCATGGGATTGCAAAGAGCTGGACACGACTGAGTGACTTTCACTTACTTACTTAGTTAAGATGTTGATGTTCACTCTTGCCATCTCCTGCTTGACCACATCCAGTTTACCTTGATTCATGGCCCTAACATTCCAGGCTCCTATGCAATATTGTTCTTTACAGCATCAGACTTTACTTTCACCACCAGACACATTCACAACTGAGCATCATTTCTGCGTTAGCCCAGCTGCTTCATTCTTTCTGGAGCTATTAGTAATTGCCCTCCACTCTTCCCCAGTACCATATTGGACAACTTCCCACCTGGGAGGCTCATCTTCTGGTGTCATATGTTTTTGCCTTTTCATACTGTTCATGGGGTTCTTGTAGCAAGAATACTGGAGTGATTTACCATTCCCTCCTCCAGTGGGCCACATTTTGTCAGAACTCTTCACTGTGACCTGTCCATCTTGGGTGGCCCTGCATGGCATGGCTCACAGCTTCATTGAGTTACACAAACCCCTTTACCACAGTAAGGCTATGAACTGAAGGGGTGTGTATCCTTAATGCTCCAAAAAGAGTATATAATATTTCAAGAACACGTTCTTTATTTGATCACGTGTTGAAATGACAATATTTTGGATATATTGGGTTAAATAAAATAAACAATTAAAATTAATTTCACTTGTTCTTTTTTAGTTTTTTAATATGACTAATGGAAAAATTTTTAAGTTCCATATTGGCTCATATTTTCTTTCTAATGGCTAGTACCCTTCTAAACAATTGCTCAAGGAGACACTCTATTTTTGAGTTTGATTTTTTTAATTATTTTTTTACGGTATAGTTGATTTACAATGTTGTGCTAATCTCTGATGTACAGAAAAGTGACTCAGTTATACACATATATACATTCTTTTTAAAATATTCAATTCCATTATGGTTTATTCTGGGAGATTTTATATAGATCTCTGTGTCATACAGTAGGACCTTGTTGTTTATCCATTCTAAATGTAATAGTTTGAATCGATTAACCCCAGATTTCCAATCCATTCCTCTCCCTCCGCACTCTCTCTTGGCAGCCAAAAATCTGATCTCTATGAGACACTCTTTTTAAAATTTCGTGGAGAGTAGTAATAATAGTTCAACTGTGTCAAGTGCTCACGGGCCAGACTGAACACTTCCCATCTGTGACTGCATCCCTCCCCTCCAGTAGTTGTACAAGGTAAGCACTGTTCTTACCTCCGTCTCACAGAGGAAGGAACTGAAGTTCAGAGAGGTGAAGTCATTTGCTCAGGGTCACACAGCCAGGAAGCAGCAGAATAGCAATCTGAACATGTCATTCATGGGGCTAACCCCGCACAATGACAGATCTTTTCTGGGAAGGGCTGAAGGTTTTGGAGGAAAACAGACTTTGGCTCAAATCCCAACTCTGCCAAGTATCTAATGCTGGGTGACCTTGAAGAAACCATTTCACTCCTTGGGGCCCCATCTTCCTCATCTGTGAAATGCGATAATAACAGCACTTACATTTCATGTTGGGAGAAATTAAAAGGAGAGAACAAAGTCTAAGGCACAGTCTTTTATTTTAGGTGGAAGGACCAGTTCCACTGACATTTCAGATCCCAGGCCTGACCATGGCCTCATCCTAGGCCTCCAACTGGGCTTGTAAGCCGGGCCAGACTTTGACAAAGTACGGATAAATATAATCTGGCAAAAATATATGTAAAGTGTAGGTTGACAAGAACCCCACAGCGGCCTCAATCTAAGCTGCATCAGCTTCTTTTCTCCAACCTCCTCTTCCCAGTCTCGGGCCTCTGAAACAAACCCTCCCCCATCAAAACTCCACAAGAACAGAAAACCCACAGCTCCAAGTCCTCTGGCTAGAACTCTGAAAAGTCAAAAGGAAATGAAATTCGTTTCTGCTGATCTTATCTAGATGCTCCTCCTTGTTAGGCTGTTTGAAAAGAGAAATTGATCCACTCTTCAAAGTCTGCCTGCTCTTGGCTGGACTGGGTGACATTTTTAAGGCAAGGAGTCCATCTGACTTCTTGCACACATACACGCATGCACATAGACAACATATACACTTGTGAACAAAGATCGGTTTAGCCAGTTCCCTGTCTAGGAACCCTCCAGGTATTTTCTAAGGTGGCTCAGAGGGTAAAGCGTCTGCTTGCAATGCGGGAAACCTGGGTTTGATCCCTGGGTTGGGAAGATCCCCTGGAGAAGGAAATGGCAACCCACTCCAGTGCTCTTGCCTGGAAAATCCCATGGACAGAGAAACCTGGTAGGCTACAGTCCATGGGGTCGCAAAGAGTCGGACATGACTGAGCGACTTCACTTCGCTTTTAGCTTCGTTTGCACTTAAAGATAACGTTGATATGTGTAGGCAGTCTGTGTAGTGGTTGCGACTTTAGACTCTACTTCGTTTGGGTTCCCCACAAAAGAGACTCAGAGGTAAAGATTCTACTGCAAATTGTTTGAGAGATGATTCCAGGAAATATCAGGAAGAGAGCAAAGAAGTCCAGTTCAGTCACTCAGTTGTGTCTGACTCTTTTCAACCCCATGGATTGCAACATGCCAGACATCCCTGTCCATCACCAACTACCAGAGCCTACTCAAACTCATGTCCATCAAGTCAGTGATGTCATCCAACCATCTCATCCACTGTTGCCCCTTTCTCCTGCCTTCAGTCTTCCCCAGCACTGGGGTCTTTTCAAATGAGTCAGTTCTTCACATCAGGTGGCCAAAGGATTGAAGTTTCAGCTTCCGCATCGGTCCTTCCAGTGAATATTCAGGACTGATTTCCTTTAGGATGGACTGGTTTAATCTCTTTGCAGTCCAAGGGACTCTCAAGAGTCTTCTCCAACACCATAGTTAAGAAGCATCAATTATTCAATGCTCAGCTTTCTTTATGGTCCAACTCTCACATCCATACGTGATTACTGGANGACTGATTTCCTTTAGGATGGACTGGTTTAATCTCTTTGCAGTCCAAGGGACTCTCAAGAGTCTTCTCCAACACCATAGTTAAGAAGCATCAATTATTCAATGCTCAGCTTTCTTTATGGTCCAACTCTCACATCCATACGTGATTACTGGAAAAACCATAGCTGTGACTAGACAGACCTTTGTTGGCAAAGTAATGTCTCTGCCTTTTAATATGCTACCCAGGTTTGTTGTAGCTTTTCTTCCAAGGAGCAAGCATCTTTTGATTTCATGGCTGCAGTCACCATCTGCAGTGATTTTTGATCCCAAGAAAATAAAGTCTGTCACTGTTTCCATTGTTTCTCCATTTGCCATGAAGTGATGGGACTAGATGCCATGATCTTTGTTTTTTGAATGTTGAGCTTTAAGCCAGCTTTTTCACACTTTCACTTTCATCAAGAGGCTCTTTAGTTTCTCTTCTGTTTCTGCCATAAGGGTGGTGTCATCAGGGTATCTGAGGTTGATATTTTTTGCAGTAGTCTTGATTCCAGCTTGTGCTTCATTCAGCCTGGCATTTTACATGATGTACTCTGCTTGTAAGTTAAATCAGCAGGGTGACAAGATACAGCCTTGAGGTATTCCTTTCCCAATTCGGAATGAATCAGTTGTTCCATGTCCAGTTTTAACGGTTGCTTCTTGACCTGCACGCAGATTTCTCAGGAGGCAGGGAAGGTGGTCTGTTATGCAGAATAATAGGGCACAGAGTCCCACTGTGAGCAGCCCAGGCTCTGGAGGAGCACTTGGGACTATGTAGAACACACCTCAGCATGATCCCAGCTGAGGGGCGGGAGCTGGGGTATCTATCCCCCAACTCCTGTCAGTCATTGGTTGAGGGATGCTCCCCAGGGAATGTTAACTTCCTAGCACTTCTGATTTGCCCCCATACTTGCCCAGCCAGCCCTGGTGGATGGAGCCAAGTCCAGGTACTGGCAGTCTGCAGGTCCAGAACCAGAGGGAAATTAATGACTTGCACAGATTACAAATTTTAAGGTAAAGATCACTCTCAGGGCTGTTCAGGTGCAGGGTGGGAAGTATGAACCAACAGATTGGCTTGCACAGAAAGAATATTAAGGAGACTCAGATAGCATCTGGTACAGGCTTTTGAGTCAGGCTGCCTGGGTTTGAATCCTAGCTCTGCTACTCAAGGACTACTCAAATAACTTCTCTGTGACTCAGCTTTCACATCTGTAAACTGGGATAATTATAGTATTTACTTCATAGGACTGTCCTTGAGGATAACATGAGTTGATTCACATAAAATGCTTAGAACAAAGTTGGGCACAAAATAAGCCTCCCATAAACATTCACTCTGATGACATTGCAATGAGTGTTATAGCACTGATCTTTTCTGAAAACCAAGGAAACAAGTTTACCTAATAGCTAAGAAAAGATCCTCTGGAGTCAGGCATATAAGGGTTCAAGTCCCCGATCCACCACTTACTGTGTGACCTTGGGCCAGTCACTTAACCTCTCTGGGCCTCAGATGCTTGATGTTTAAAATCATTATTAAATAATAAGATACTTCGCAACTGGAAGAAAGGGTGTATGTAAGATGTTTCTCTATGCAGTGTGCCTGACTTGAAGTGAAACTGCAATAAATGCTTCATGTCCAACTTTCCATACCAGCAGGAAGTTGCTGCTATGTTGGAGCAGCCAGGAAGATATAATTCTCTTGGCAATATTTACTGCACACGTGCAAGCTGCAGGACCCTGAGACAGGAAGTGAGGACTCTTAAAAAGAAGTGTTAACACTTGGCCCTTATGGGGGATTGGAGTTCCCTCATCCCTCCCTTAAAAGAATCACACATTCACACCCTTGCTTTGCTCCTCCCTTGAGTGGACAGAGTAAGTTTTCCAGCAGCCTTGAGATCATAAGCCAATTCAAAAGAAAGCAGAGGGAGAAGTTAGAAAAACTCGGTCTTCGATGATTCTGTGGCAACACAAGCCCTGAGCTGCCCACCCATGAGCTTGCTTTAATGTGAGAGAACATTGAGTATGGGCTGAGTTTCTGGTATATGCAGCCAACATTAATTCTCTGATGTACATCTTTCTTTGTATTTTATTATTTTTTATGCTCTGGGCATGGCAAGGAGGGAGACTTGTGTGATCTGGCAGTTGCCCAGGAAAGTCCTCAAGTCCTGCAGAAAGGAAACAACAGTTTCCAGGCTGACTCCTACAGAGTTTTGCTGCCTTGTTCCCAGCCTGGAGTCTAGCCCTCCTCTTATCTCTGTCAGCTCTCAAAGGGATCCAACCAGGTGACTCCTGCTTTCTCTAAAGACCCAAGGGGAGAACTGCATCAGCGTCAGATCATGCCCGAAAGGATGAAGCTGCCCTGAAACCACATCAGCCTTCTTTCTTTTCCTCTCTATCCTGATCTCAATGGGTGTTCATCCTATTTACAGTACATCTGTCTATCTTCCTTCCAGGCCCATTAATTAAACAACTGGGCCTCATATCCGACCTGATTTTTTTTTTTTTTTTTTTTTTTAGCAAAACACCCCAGAACTGCTGGACAATTTTCAGAAATAATCTTCTGACTCAGCCAAAGATAGATGGGTTGGAACTTTGGAGAAAGGAAGCCAACTATTCCTTTCAAGTTTGGCTGCCACCTACTGACTGCCTACTCTGTTTCTCTACCCCTACTTTTTCACCCTTCTTCAAGGAACAACACCTCAATTTTACTCATGACATCCCCTCCCCCAGTTGATGGTTCCTTTGGTCTCAGTTCAGATCAGTTCAGTCGCTCAGTTGTGTCCATTTCTTTGTGACCCCATGGACTGTAGCATGCCAGGCTTCTCTGTCCATCACCAACTCCCAGATCTTGCTCAAACTCATTTCTATCAAGTCGGTGATGCCATCCAGTCATCTCAGCCTCTGTCGTCCCCTTCTCCTCCTGCCCCCAATCCCTCCCAGCATCAGAGTCTTTTCAATGAGTCAACTCTTCGCATCAGGTGGGCAAATACTGGAGTTTCAGCTTTAGTATCGTTCTTTTCAAAGAACACCCAGGGCTGATCTCCTTTAGAATGGACTGGTTGGATCTCCTTGCAGTCCAAGGGACTCTCAGGAGTCTTCTCCAACACCACAGTTCAAAAGCATCAATTCTTCGGCACTCAGCTTTCTTCACAGTCCAACTCTCACATCCATACATGACCACTGGAAAAACCATAGCCTTGAGACCCCCATAAATGAGATATGAAAACAGGAAAGTATCTGATAGAGAGGGGAAGCAGTCAATAGAAATTTTTCCAGAAAAAGCTTAGGCACTGAATTTACTAGATAAAAAATTTTAAATTGGCTATTATAAACATGTCAGAGAATTAAAGCCGATCACATCTAAACAATTAAAGGAAAGGAAGCATAGGAATGGATGAGCTGTGCTAATAATTGAACTTTTGTCTCAGTTCCAAATCCACCCTTATCTGTTTTTTGATTCTGGGGCTGGTACTTTAACCAAACCACATTTCTCCTTTGCCAATTGGTTTCCCCTTATTCTCTGTCAATTAGGGCTTAAGGTGAAACAATGTGACTGGAGAAGGGTGGAGACTTGATACTTCCTGTACCTGTCACCATCACATGAATGGTTTTTTCTCCTTGGCAGTGACAGTTCATTCAAATAGTTCACTGAAATTCATTCAAATTGATTTCAGGTTGTAGTTTTCCCACTTGCCAGAACCAGACTTCTGAGAGATGCCAGTACCAGTTGGCTGAAGCCCCTCTCTTAGAAGTCTGGGCCCCAGCTCCATGGGACCATCTCCTGAAGTACCAGTTAGTTACCAGACAGCATCTCTGCCCCAGAAGTACAAATCCTTTTTGCTCAGGTCCCCTTCATTCCCTTAGTTTCATCCTATAGTAACTGCTTCTGTGATTCCTTAGAATCTTTTATTACTAGTAGTAGGAGTAATAGTAGAAGCAATACATTTTATGTTCTCTGATCTCTGGTTGAGAATTGTAAATATTAAATAACTTTATTAAATTAATTGCACAGGTTTCTATCTCCAAGCTTGACTGATACAGAAATTCCTTGCTTTTCCAGATAATCCCCTAAATATAAGAGCCACGTTCTTAAGTGTGTATCGAATAACCACCTCTTCTAGTTGCTTAGATTTTACATGCAAATCATTCCAAAACCTATAATTACAGATTCACCAATCACTTTCCCCGGAGAGATGTCTCATTTAATCATGTCATTGTCTTCTATTGTAAAAGTCAGAGCTCATATGCCATGTCTTATGTATTTAGATAATTTCTCAACACCAAAATAAATTTGATTAACCAAATGCCCTTTCCCTGATTATAGTAGATGACAGAGAGCTATAATAAGTTCCTGAAAGCACTTCCAAGGAAAGCAACGCTCATTCCTGTGGTTTGCTTTTGGACTAAATAGCTATTATAGTAGGTGTTTGGTGGTTAAGAAAAATTAGTTATTTGTTCTTAAGTGCTTATGAAAGCAACCATAAGCTTTTAAAAACCTCAGAAAAATATTTAGTAATTACATTTTTAAAAGTAAGATACTTGAAATACTCGTGATAAATAGCAAAACACAATGATTGCATATGTAACTGTGAGAATAATATTTTTGCATGATATTGGCTCCCATTTTCTTCTTCCATAAACATTTGTCTCGTACTATCAATTTTAAAATAAAAAATAGTTTAGCAGAATGTATTTGAGATGGTTACATATTTCTTTCAAGGAAATTTATGTCCTACTTAATAATAATTTAAGGGCTTCCCTAGTGGCTCAGAATCTGCTTGCACTGCAGGAGACCTAGGTTCAATTCCTAGGTCAGGGAGATCCCCTGAAGAAGGGAATGGAAACCCACTCCAGTATTCTTGCCTGGAGAATTCCACGGACAAAGGAGCCTGGCAGGCTACAGTCCATGGGATCACAAACAGTTGGACATGATTGAGCAACTAATATTACTGCTAATAATTATTTAGCCAAAGTTTGAGGTTTATTATTTGGGGTCTTCCCTGGTGGCTCAGATGGTAAAACGTCTGCCTGCAATGCAGGAGACCCGGGTTCGATCCCTGGGTTGGGAAGATCTCCTGGAGAAGGAAATGGCAATCCACTCCAGTACTATTTAGCCAAAGTTTGAGGATTATTATTTAAGATCCTCAAAATGTCACCCTTGTATTGTTATATCATATATGATAGGTGGGAAATTCTTAAACTTTTTATTATTGACACAAATTATATAGAGTTAATTCTAGACTTTTCAGAAGAGTAGTTATGATTCAGGCTCTAGTTCATTTTCAATTGTTTCTCAGCAAAGTGGAACAAGTTTACTCTAATTTAATATATACAGTGCAAATATAATAAAGATAGATTTTTGGGAAATAGAGCTTGCTACATTGGACTACAAAATCCCCTGGGAGTGAGACTGGCATAGATTTCTGTGGTCAGACTTTTGCATCTTCCTAGTTTCCATTGTTGAGAAGGTACTGAAGAATTTCACTCTGTGGCTTGTTAGAAACATGATAAACATTTCCTGATTTTAAAATATAGCCATAGGCTTACTATGTGCTCTCTTTTTCCCTGAAACAGTAAATGCTACCTGTTGGTGTTGAATCACTTATGAAATATAAGAAATATAAAAGCCTTTCTACATACTTAACTTACAGAAATACAGGGCATTTAATTTCATTTATGCTACTCTTAAAAGAGATAAAATCGTCATGAAGTTAAGATATGTGCTTATAGAATATATTGTATGTGCTTAGAAAGGCAGAAGGAATTTGACCTTTAAACAAATATATTCTTCAAGATAGTGAGATCTATATGTATAAAAATATTAAATGATATTTGAAATGATGGTGTAATAGTTGAACAGAATTTGTATAAACTTTCCTCCTTTGTTTATCTAGTAATCTATTTTCCAGAATAGGAGAACATTAGTTTGATTTATTTCACTTATGTTGTTGTTTTAGTCACTAAGTCATTCTAACTCTTTTGTGACCCCATGGATTGTAGCCTGCCAGGCTCCCTCTGTCCATGGGATTTCCCAGGCAAGAATATTGGAGTGGGTTGCCACTGGGGTTCTTTACCAATGAGCCACCAAAGAAGCCCTTATTTCACTTTATACTTACTAGTATTATGAGTAGTAAAAAATTATGGTATAATATGGTGTATGCATGTGTTTGTATTGTGTGTGTATGTATATGTTGTGTATATGTATATTTGTATGTGTGTGTATGTAGTACATATATAATTATATGTATATATATAAATTTTCTACCAGGAAATTTATTTGCCTAATATTCCAGTGTATCAGTATTGCATAATTCATTTAATATCTGTTTATGAAGTTTCAGTGTTTTTAGTCTTTTTTTCCTATTCAGTTCAGTTCAGTTGCTCAGTCATGTCCAACTCTTTGCGACCCCATGGACTGCAGCACGCCAGGCTTCCCTGTCCATTTTTATTTCCTATTAAAATACTATAATCAAATATTTTTCCCATTTGTAAGATTATCTTGAAGATGGATCTCAGAATTGAAATGACTGGGTCATAATTTTAAATTATGATGGATTGACACAGCATTCCATACTACTGATATCTTTATCACTGCATACTCTTTTAGTTCAACAATTTACTGAATGTTTTTCATGTACAAAGCATTGCCATTTAAAAACTTTTCCCAAGAAAGTTATTCATCTTTTAACTTTGTTAATGATGTTTTCCATCATAGATTTTCTGTTAAGTATTTTATGACTTAAAGTCATGCTTTGATACCATTTAATTACTTTTATTCAAAACTTTTTATGTTAAAATAATACTCCCAAGATCCTTTTTGGAATTTGAATAGTTTCCATTNATCTTTTAACTTTGTTAATGATGTTTTCCATCATAGATTTTCTGTTAAGTATTTTATGACTTAAAGTCATGCTTTGATACCATTTAATTACTTTTATTCAAAACTTTTTATGTTAAAATAATACTCCCAAGATCCTTTTTGGAATTTGAATAGTTTCCATTTTACCAAGCAGCGTTTGATCCATTTGGAATCAATTTTGTATGGAACTTTAACATAGAAATCCAGCTTAACTTTTCTTCCAAATGATTAGATTTTCAAAGTATGCATTTATATAATATGCTCTACTCACTGATTTGAAGTGCCATATTTATTATATACAACTAGATTCCCTATATTTTGGGATCCCTATATTTCTGGATTCTCTTATCTTCTTCTGTTTACTCATGTCTCTGTCAGTTTTAGACTGCTGGAAGCAATGTAAGTTTATGAAAGTATTTTAATGCTTTTCAAGGCTTGTCCTTTCTTATTATTCTTCATTTTCAGGATTTTCCTGTCTATATTCTCAAGCTTATTTTTTCATGGAGATATATCCCCCCCCACTGCAACCCATACTGAGTANCCATCTCATCCTCTGTTGCCCCCTTCTCCTCCTGCCTTCAATCTTTCCCAGCATCAGGGTCTTTTCCAGGGTCTTTTCTTCACATCAGGTGGCCAAAGGATTGAAGTTTCAGCTTCAACATCAGTCCTTCCAATGAATATTCTGGACCGATTTCCTTTAGGATGAACCGTTTTGACCTCTTTGCAGTCCAAGGAACTTTTGAGAGTCTTCTCCAATACCATAGTTCAGAAGCATCGATTCTTTGGTGCTCAGCTTTCTTTATGGTCCAACTCTCACATCCATACATGACTACTGGAAAAATCATAGCTGTGATTAGATAGACCTTTGTTGGCAAAGTAATGTCTCTGCTTTTTAATATGCTACCTAGGTTTTTCTTCCAAGGAGCAAGTGTCTTTTGATTTCATGGCTGTAGTCACCATCTGCAGTGATTTTTGAGCCCAAGAAAACAGTCTGTCACTGTTTCCATTGTTTCTCCATCTATTTGCCATGAAGCAATGTGGAGAAGGAAATGGCAACCCACTCGTGTTCTTGCCTGGAGAATCCCAGGGACAGAGGAGCCTGGTGGGCTGCCGTCTGTGGGGTTGCACAGACTCAGACACAACTGAAGCGCCTTAGCTGCAGTAGCAGCAGCAATGGGACCGGATGCCATGATCTTTGTTTTTTTGAATGTTGAGTTTTAAGCCAACTTTTTCACTCTTCTCTTTCACTTTCATCAAATGGCTCTTTTTTTTTTTTAAGAGGCTCTTTAGTTCCTCTTCTCTTTCTGCCATAAGGGTGGTATCATCTGGGTATCTGAGGTTATTGATATTTCTCGCGGCAGTCTTAATTCCAGCTTGTGCTTCATTCAGCCCAGCATTTTGTATGATGTACTCTGTTTGTAAGTTAAACAAGCAAGGTGACAGTATACAGCCTTGATGTACTCTTTTCCCAGTTTGGAACCAGTCTGTTGTTCCATGTCCAGTTTTAAAGGTTGCCTCTTGACCTGCATACAGATTTCTCAGAAGGCAGATAAGGTGGTCTGGTATTCCCAAGTCTTTAAGAATTTTCCACAGTTTTTTGTGATCCACACTGTCAAAGGCTTTGGGCTTTGGGGTAGTCAATAAAGCAGAAGTAAATGTTTTTCTGGAACTCTCTTGCTTTTTCTATGATCCAACGGATGTTGGCAATTTGATCTCTGGCTCCTCTGCCTTTTCTAAATCCAGCTTGAACATCTGGAAGTTCTTTTGGTCTAAGTGTTAGAAACTCCACTTCCTATGACCAGGATGGTTATGTGACTCAGAGCTGGCCAATCAGAGCCTCACAAGTCTCTGGCTGCACCGATTGCCAACTCAGTATGGACCACTGAGACCAGAGTCAGGCCAGGACTTGTGTTCTGTTTGTCATGGAGAAGCTGGTTCCCTACTCTGCTGGTCTTGGTGTTATGAGAATGGGAGCTCTTGGCAGCTGTCTTTCCACCACGGGGCAGTGCTTAATTGAGAGACTGTAATTAGAACAAAGAGAAGCTGAACTGAGTGATGGCAGGAGAGAGACCATCCCTGATAGCACCATTTCAGCTCCTGGATCAAGCCACACCTGAATTTTTTTTTAATTGTTCATGTATTTTTTTCATTCACATATGCAACTAAATTTTCCGATTAAGCCACTTGGGTTTTGGCTTTCTGGTTCTTGCAAATAGAAGTACCAATGTTCTATCCCCTTTCCTTCATTATATAACCATATAACATTCTCAGGTGGCTCCCCAGGTGGTGCTAATGGTAAAGAACTGGCCTGCAAGTGCAGGAGACACAAGAGACGTGGGTTTGATCCCAGGTTTGGGAAGATCCCCTAGAGTAGCAAATGGCAACCTGCTTTCGTCTTCTTGTCTGGGAAATTTCATGGACAGAGGAGTCTGGTGGGCTATAGTCCATGGGTCCGCAAAGAGTCGGATAATTCTGAGCACATACATGTACATACATACATACATACATATAATATTCTCTACAGTTTGCTTATTTGTTTCCCTATTGAATTCCCCTGCCAATTCCCAGTTCTCCTTTTTTTGGGGGGCAGGGGGAGGTGGCCAGGGGTCTCCTTTGCTTGCTGCCATAGCCCTAGAGCCCAGAAGAGATCATGGTACATAGTAGAGGCTCAATACATCTTTTTAATAGAAAAATAAAGAGGGAGGCCTGAATATATATATATATATAAAATATCATTTGGACCTTGCCCCCATTTTGCAGATAATGAAAACCGAAGCTAAGAAGCTGAATGTATCCAGAGTGATTGGCCTAATTAATGGACAAACTAACATTTACATCAAGTGATCCTGGCTCAAGGTCCACTGCTCTTACATAATATTGCACCGAAGTTCCCTGATCATTCTTTGGACTGTATAGTCACCATGACATTACCATTTACTGAACTCTTGCTTCTGTCATAGAAAATTTCAGCCTGCTACATGAACATCTCCACCGAAGTAGGTGCCATGATTAACCCAGTTTACAGAGAAAGAAATTGAGGTTAATGAATGGGATTAATATGCTTATGAAAGAGCCCCAACAGAGCTCCCTCACCCCTTCTGCCTTGTGAGGACGAGACAGCTGTCTATGAAGCAGGAAACAGTCTCTCACCAGACACCCAATCTGTAGCACCTTAACCCTGGCCTTTCCAGCCTCCAAAACTGTGAGAACTACATGTTTGTGGTTTATAAGCCATCCAGTCTACGGCGTGTTTGTCATAGCATCCCAAACAGACTGAGACATATGTGTCATCACCCATCAGAATATTAAAAGACAGAATTTAAAAGTAAAAAATAAAATTAAAAGTGCCAGGTGTTCCAAAGGTTTTTCAAATGTCTTCACAATGCTTGCCATAATCTTTTAAAAAATATTTATTTATTTGTTTTGATTGCACTGAGTCTTCGTTGCCGTGAGTGGGCTTTCCCTAATTGCAAACTACTCTTCACTGTGGGGCCCTGGGCTTCTTACTGTGGTGGCTTCTCTTACTGTGGCGCATGGTCTCTAGGTGCTTCAGTGGTTGTGGTGTGCAGGCTCAGTAGGTGTGATGTGAGGGCGCAATAGTTGTGATACATGAGCTTAGCTGTCCCGCGGCATGTGGAATCTTTCCAGACCAGGGATTGAACTCGTGTCCCCTGCATTGGCAGGTGAATTCTTATCCACTGTGCCACCAGGGAAGTCCTATACCGTATCTTTATATCCTCTATACTATTACACATTTAACATGTGTAATCACTTGCAGTTTTAGTATTTAAAGTCTATTTTATAAAGAAAATGTTCATAAATGAAAAACCAGTATCATTTGCCATAAATAGAAGATAACAATAAATATATGTACTTAAATTCTAATGGGATCTTTTCACACCTAAAGGCTGGAATGGAGGTCTAATTTCTCTTTATTGAAAAGAGATGACAGGGTTAGGACTTATTAGGAATATCTGAGACTTTCTCCTTAAGATAATCATTGCTTCTAAATAAAATGTTAAATTATATTAAAAAGTAAATAGCTGCTCTAAACCAAGGGTTTTCAGACTGAACCATGGCCTGTCAAATGTTTTTGTAAATAAAGTTTTATTGGCACATGGCCACAACCAACCATTCATTTACGTATTGTCTAGGATGCTTTCATGTTATGGTGGCAGAACTGAGTAATTGCAACAGAGATCATTTGGCCCATAGAGTCAAAAATATTTACTGTCTAGCCCTTTATGGAAAAAGTTTGCTGATCCCTGCTCTGAATTACATCACGTTAGAATTCTTTGGTGTGGATTTTTATCACCTTTTAAGGGAAGCAACTCCTTGGAATAAAAAGCCCACAGCAGTCTGAAAAGGCGAAATGCCATCCAGTTTGTGTTAAAGCAGGCTCTTTAGATACAAAATGCTCCCAGCTTTCTAAAGGCAACAGCCAGAAACGCCTTCGCGACTGAGAGAAGAGCAGTGGTCAGAGCCCCATGTTTCTCGTTCTGAACCAGAAGTGGCATCTTCCTACGGGTTTTGCTGAGTGGTGGAATTATGTATGACTTTATCCTTTCCACATGTCTGTATTTTCCAAATATTTGAAACTGTATTAGGTTGCTTGGGCTTCCATAACGAAGTATGGTGGTTGAGACAACAGAAATTTATTTTCTCACAATTCTGGAGGCCAGAAGTCTAAGATAAGATGTCAGTAGAGTTGGTTTCTTCTAAGATCTCACTTCTTAGCTGTTATTGGCTGTCTTCTCCCTGTGTATTCTCCTAGTCTTTTCTCTGTGTGTGTCTGTGTCCAAATTTCTTGTTCTGAGGACTTGCCTTATAGTTCAGTGGCTATAACTCTGAGCTCCCAATGCAGGGTATCCAGGTTCAATCCCTGGGCAGGGAACTAGATCCCAGGTGCCACAACTGAAGATTCCTGCATGCTGTAGCTAAGACTCGGGACAGACAAATAAGTAAATAAGTAAATTTTAAAAATTACCTATTCTTATAAGGACCCTGGTCATATTAGATTACGGCATATCCCAATGACCTCATTTTACTTTCATTTTCTCTTTAAGGACCCTATTTCCAAATACAGCCACATTGAGGTACTACGGGCTAGGACTTCAGCACATGGATTTTGGGAAACACGATTCAACACATAGCACATATATTTGTTGCGTTACTTAAAAATGAGTAGTAAATTGCTAAATTTTTTAACAGGTAGACTACCAATCATGGCCAACAGTTTAGCCCAGGACTTTTAGTATATAAAATTGTATGAAATGTATGTCCAAGCTCCAGGAGTTGGTGATGGACAGGGAAGCCTGGCGTGCTGCAGTCAGTGGGGTCTCAAAGAGTCAGACACAACTGAACGACTGAACTAAACTGAATATTTAAAAAATACAAACAGTGCAAAGGGTGGCAAGGGGATGGAGATACCTACTCCCACTCAATCTCACTCCCTGCTGTTGACAGTCTCTTACATATCCTTCCAGAAACGCCTTCTATCTTCATGCTTCTTATGTTGCACAAACAGGATTATGTTTTACGTACTGCTCTGCAACTTGCATTTTCACGCTGAACAATAAATAAACCATTGTCTTTTTTCAAAGCAGTGCATATATCTTACACTCCCAACCTCCATCTCAATGCCTGCTTCCAAAGAACCCAACTTGCAAACAAGTTACTTGGAAGCAGATCTCAGACAGCATGTCATTTCACCCATAAATATGTTAGTTCAGTTCAGTTCAGTTCAGTCGCTCAGTCGTGTCCAACTCTTTGCGACCCCATGAATCGCAGCACGCCAGGCCTACCTGTCCATCACCAACTCTCAGAGTTCACTCAGACTCACGTCCATCGAGTCAGTGATGCCATCTAGCCATCTCATCCTTGGTCGTCCCCTTCTCCTCTAGCCCCCAATCCTTCCCAGCATCAGAGTCTTTTCCAATGAGTCAACTCTTTGCATGAGGTGGCCAAAGTACTGGAGTTTCAGCTTTAGCATCATTCCTTCCAAAGAAATCCCAGGGCTGATGTCCTTCAGAATGGATTGGTTGGATCTCCTTACAGTCCAAGGGACTCTCAAGAGGCTTCTCCAACACCACAACTACTTCCAAAGATCAGGGCTCTGTTTTTACTTTTAAACACAACCACAAACAAACAAATAAAAATCAGAGTAAGAACAAAGGTGGAGGTTTGGGGAAGGGAGCTAATTATTCTTTTAATTTTTATTTCTCTTGATACTATTGTAATGCAAATTTGAAACTCTGGAAAACAGAACCAGTAAAGAGCCACTTGTTCCTTGTTTACATTCCATCAAGACAAGCAAGATTTTTCAAGCCCTGAGACTTACTTTGGTGCTCTTCCTTCCTTGGTCTTTAAAGTGGTGAGGCTAGAGAGGGTGTTCGGACCCTAGGGACTGCTTTCTTACCCGGCAATGATGGACACTCTAGGGCCAGGAAGAGGCCTGCTCTGTCATGTGAGTTGCACAGAGATAACCACTGTTCCTCACTGTCCCCGGGCGCTGTCCCCTGGACTTCAGCTTATCTTGTGATGTGAGGTAAATAGCAACTTTACAACACACTCCTCCTTAGAGCAGAGTGTTGTGTTAACCACTTATTTGCATCATTTCATTGAATCCTGCCTTCAACTATTGTCATCCCCATTTTGCATATATATTATTAATAGTGTTACCAAGTCCAAGCTTAGACTCCTCTCCCCAGGACAGGCGAATACATCCAAATGAGTTGTTGGGGCAAAGAATAACAATTTTATTCAGAAAGCTAGCAGACCACAGAGATGGCAGACTAGTGGCCCAGAGAACCATCTTGCTAGAGTTAGAATTCAGGCTTCTTTTATACTAAAATGGGAGGGAGCATGACTAGTTGCAAATTGATGCTGGAATTTTTTGTTCTTACAGCTGTACACTAGGTCTGATCACAAAGTTCCTATAAACCCCCAACCAGACAAATGTTATTCTCTGTTCTGCAACTTTTTATCTCTACATGAATGGGAAAGCGTTATATACCTTTAAAGGTCAGAACCTTGAGAATGGGCTGTCCTATATACTTCAGCCTATAGGCAACATTCTTTTACAAAAGGTGCACAGTCAGCATGACTAAGTACAAAACACAGAGCACAAAGTTTAGAGCTAAAAGAATAGATTCAATATGGAGTCAGGTTTGTTCTTNAGTCCATTCTGAAGGAGATCAGCCCTGGGATTTCTTTGGAAGGAATGATGCTAAAGCTGAAACTCCAGTACTTTGGCCACCTCATGCAAAGAGTTGACTCATTGGAAAAGACTCTGATGCTGGGGGGATTGGGGGCAAGAGGAGAAGGGGACGACAGAGGATGGGATGGCTGGATGGCATCACTGACTCGATGGACGTGAGTCTGAGTGAACCCCAGGAGTTGGTGATGGACAGGGAGGCCTGGCGTGCTGCGATTCATGGGGTCGCAAAGAGTCGGACACGACTGAGCGACTGAACTGAACTGAAAGGAGGCCAGAGCGGTTGCCAGTGGCAAGGGGGGAGGGGAAAGTCTGAGACTCAGGGCCTGGTAGCCGTGGTATGTCTCAGGCTTGTTCATACGAACTCCAAGAGCTGGCAAACCCTGTATATCAGGGCTTTTTGTTTTTGCTTGTTTGAGAGCAGACACCACTTTCCAGCACCCTACTGTTTGTAGGCAACAGTCAGGGTTTGGATTTTATTCCAGGTTTAACAGGAAGCCATTAGAGGCTTCAGAACAGAGAGAGGCACGATCATACTTCCGTTTCTAAGAGCTGGTTCACCTGCTGAGTGGAGAAGAGACAAGAGCAGAAATAGTTTTAAGTCTTTCAGGCCAGGGATGATGCCGGCTTGAACTTGAAAAGGTTGTATTCGGGATGCATTTGGATTTGCTGTAAATGAGGAACATGGAGTGTGAGTGAAAGAGGGACAGAAACAATGATGCGCCGACGTGTATCATGGCCTTTCTGTGCTCTGGTTATCCACAGCAGCTTAACAAAGCACCCTGAAACTTGGTGTCTTAAAACAACAGCGACTCCAATAAAAAATTAAGAACAAACAGAAAAACAATAGCGATCCTTTACTTAGCTCACAAATCTGTAATTTGGGCAGAGCTCCATGGGAACAGCTCATCTCTGCTCAGGAGTGGAGAGAAGGGGCTGCTGGAAGAGAAGGGGGCTGGAAGGACTGCTTGATGCTGACTGATGGTGGATACTGACTGTTAACCAGGACCTCACCTGGGGCAGCAGCCAGAGCACCTACCTGGACCCTCAGCACGCGGACTTGGCTTCCTCAGGCACAGTGGCAGTGTCCCAAGAGAAAGAGAGAGCCGGGAGAGCCATTCTACCTTTTCCCCCCAGCTTTATCCAGATATTATTGACCTGCAACATAGGCAAGTTTAAGGTGTACAGTGTGAAAATTAGATGCAGGAGGAAAAGGGGACAACAGAGGATGAGATGGCTGGATGGCATCACTGACTCGATGGACGTGAGTCTGAGTGAACTCCGGGAATTGGGGATGGACAGGGAGGCCTGTTGTGCTGCGATTCATGGGGTTGCAAAGAGTCGGACACGACTGTGCGACTGAACTGAACTGAACTGAAATAAACAAGGCCATTAACAAAAAAGTCTAAGTCAAATATAGCCAAATGTTGGCCGTTTGTTAAATCTGGAGTGTGAACGGGATAGTCTAAGCTTTGGTCTAAGCTTTCAAAAGTTTGTTTAAAATATTTCCATCATCAACAAATATCAGAAAATTTCCAATAGAGTTAAGAGAGCTAAAAGACAATTTGGTCTTCATTGCGTAAAATCCTGAGCTGCCAGCTTGTCAATCCCTCTGTGATGTTGGTGAAGTCATTTAACTTTACTGAGTCTTGCGGCTCTCGTCTGAAATAAAAAGGGGCCTTGGTCAACCCAAATGTCCATCAGCAAATAAATGGATAAATGAAATGTGGTCTCTCCATACAATGGAGTATGCTGCTGCTGCTGTTAAGTCGAGTATGATTCAGCCATAAAAATAAATGAAGTACTGACACATACTACAGCGTCGACGAACATCAAAAACATGATGCTGAGTGAAAGAAGGCAGACAAAGAAGGTCTCATGTATAATTCTACTTTCATAAAATGTGCAGGATAGGCAAAGATAGAAAACAGCTGGGTGGTGCCAAAAGCTTGGAGGAACAGGGAGTGACTGCTAATAGGTACAGCGTTTCTTTTTGTGGTGATGAAAATGTTTTGGACCTAGATAGCACTTGACAGGTAACATAGTCCTAGATAACCCTGTGAATGTACTGAACACACGACGGAATTGTACACTGTAAAATGGTTAGTTTCATGTTATGTGAGTTTCATCTCAATTCAAAAAGCAGGGGGAAAGCTTGTTCTTCCAAGAATTATTGAGGATGAAATTTAAAAGGACACACGTGCAAAGCTGCTAGCACTGTGCCTCCATCATTGTTCAGAGCCATCTCTCCTGCAGTGGGTAAGGTGAGGCTGGGCTGATTAAGCTTGTATCACCTACTCAGTCAAGTTTAGTGGCTTTCTCAAGGCCACACAATGAATCATGTGTGGACTCTGCACTAGAACTTGACTTTTCCAACCTGTGAGTACTGAGCAAGTTGTCTCCAGGCTGCTTCTCCTACTTTATACAAAAATGGCACTTTACTGTTTAGAAAATATTTTTCCCCGTGTGGTTTTCTAATACCCCTGGCTTCAGAGGTTTAGTGTGGCAGAGTGCTTAAAGGGTTTGGCCCCTAAGCTGGGCAAATCTGGGTTCAAAACCAAGTTCTGTCAATTCTTAGCTGTGTGTCTCTGGGCAGTCACCTCTCTGAACCTTGTTTTCCCCATCTATTTATGAAGAACAATGACTTACCCTGTGCATTAAGTGGAAATAAAGCTGGAAGATACATGGTTAAAGCAAGAGTTAGGTCAATACCTAGCACATAGTAAATTCTGAATTGTTGTTTAGTTGCTCTTTTGGGACCCCATGGACTGTAGCCCATCAGGCTCCTCTGTCCATGGAATTTCCCAGGCAAAAATACTGGAGTGGGTTGTCAATTCTTTCGCCAGGGGATCTTCCAGACCCAGGGATCAAACCCATGTCTCCTGCATTAGCAGACAGACCCTTTACCACTGAACCACCTAGGAAGCCCCAAACTCTATTAGTATTAGCAGTTGAGGGGCCACTCTGGCAAAGCACTTAACACATAGGATTAAAACTGATAGAAGGGGACTTCCCTGGTGGTCCCATGGTTAACAATCTGCCTTGCAATACAGGGAACACAGGTTTGATTCCTTGTTAGGAAACTTCCTCATTAAGATCCCACATGCTGAGGGGCAATTAAGCCCACAAGCTACAACTAGAGAGTTCATGTGTCACAGTGAAAGACCTGGAAAGAAATAACAAAAAATCCCACATGCCGCAACTAAGACCCAACACAGCCAAGTAAATAAATAAATATATATATTTTAAAAACTGACAGAACAAAACAGCTTCAAAGTCACTTTGCCACAGGCCCCATATGCTGCAAAGCAGTGGTTCTCACCTAGGAGTGGGAGGGTGATGTTTGGCAGCGCCTGGAAACATTTTTGAATGTTACTGTTGAGGAGAGGGGGTGCGCTTCTGGCATCTGGTGGATAGAGGTCAGGTATGTCACTAAACATCCAAAATGCACAGGACAACTCCACAATAGAGAATGATTTGACCCGGAAGGTCAGCTGTGTCCAGGCTGAGAGGCTCTACTCCAAAGTGACCTCCCTCTTGCCAGACATAGTTCCAATCAACAGTGTCAGCCACCCTCCAAATACTGGGATAACTTGCTACTTTCCCAACCCAGAGTGAGTCATTTTGTGAAGCTAAGGAACATTTAGCAAGGCGATAATCACCCTAATTTCTGTGTTGGACAAGTGCAGATGGAAATATATTTGGAGCCTTCTCAAACACAGAAACATCCAGCATCAATGTGGACTCTATGAGGGCCAGGGATGGATTGAAAGATCCATCTTAATCTCCCTTTCTTTAAGGCTTCTGGGAGCATCCCAGAGAATCTGCTTTCCTGATTCTGCATGAAGGGCCTGAAAAACAGAAATTGGCACACAGTAAGCACTAAATAAATGCTGCTGCTGCTGCTGCTAAGTCACTTCAATCGTGTCCGACTCTGTGTGACCTCACAGACAGCAGCCCACTATTATTATTATTATTATTATCATTATCATAATTGTCCTCATTATAACTATTATCTCCCCAGGTCAGGGGAAGGTACATTCCCATAACAGCCTTCTTTAAAAAAGAAATTATTTATTTGGCTACACCAGGTCTTAGTTGTAGCACGTGGGCTGGATCTTTAGTTGCAGCATGAGAACTCTCAGTTACAGTATGTGGGAACTAGTTCCCTGAACACGGATTGAACCCAAGCGCCTGCACTCGGGGGGCACAGAATCTTAGCCAATGAACCACAAGGGAAGTCCCTTACAACAACCTTCTGAGATGGGTGATATTCCTATTTTGTAGACAGGGAAACTGAGGCTCAGAGCAGTGAGTGATGCCACATTTTTCATCAGCCTTTTCCTTGATCTCAGAGCTTCTACTCCTATGGTCTGCTCTCCTCACAGACACCAAAGGGATCTCTTAAAAATGAAATTAGACCTTATTTAGGAGAAGATGCTCTCTGGGTGATAACGTTACATGATCTATTATGATCCAACATTTCTTTATGATTTAAATATCTTGAAAAATTAAGAGCAAGGCCATGATATCAGAAACCAACACAACATTGTAAAGCAACTATACTCCAAAAAATTTTAATTTGAAAAAAAAAAGGGCAGTGGCCCAATTCCTAGAAATCTCCGCCCCTTCCCCAAAATAGTTGGAATAATACTCCCACTCATTAGTCCATGAAATTGCCCAGCCCATGAAAACTAACCACACCATATTTGGGGGCCTTTTGCTCTCTGAGATGGCCCACGCCCTGTATGTGAAGGGTATTTCTCCCAAGTCTGTTCTTGCCTTTTGAGACGGACCAAATTCTGTCTATGAAATGTGTACCTCTCTAAATAAATCCATTTCTTACCTTTAAAAAAAAAAGCCATGGTTTTGTAAAATGTTAGCATTAAAGGCAAACCAAGTGGAAAGGAATATGGAAAATCTTTGCACTATCTTTACAACTTCTTGGTAAACTTAGAATTATTTCAAAATTAAAAAAAACTAATCAGATTATGTTACTCCTTGACCCAAAACCTAGAGACCCCTCCTAACACTCTCCGTCTCTGCACTCCAGCCACTCTGGTCTTCTTTCCATTCTTTCGACACTGGAAGATTGTTCCTGCCTCAGGACCTTTGCACTTGCTATTCCTTCTGTTGAGAATACTCTTCCCCCATATGTAGTTCTTCCCATAACTTTCTCTTTCTTATCCTTTAGATTTTGACTCAAATCTCTAATCCTGAGTTCCTCTCCCACGTGATCACATGACCATTTCTAATTCTCTCATAAAACTGGATTCTCTGAAATTATCTTCTACACTGGTTTCTCTGCTCCTCTCTGTCTCCTCCACTAAACTGGGACTTCCATGGGGACAGACACTATGCTGCTTGGCTCACTGCTGCCTCTCCAGCCTCTCTCGCAGAGTAAGGCCTCAGTAAACATTTGCCCCCTCTCCAAAAGTGGTAAAGAACTGCCTGCCAACGCAGGAGACATGAGATGTGGGTTCGAGCCCTGGGTTGGGAAGATCCCTTGGAGGAGTGCATGGCAACCCACTCCAGTATTCCTGCCTGGGGAATCCCATGGACAGAAGAGCCTGGAGGGCTACGGTCCATAGGCTTGCAAAGAGTCATATATGACTGAAGTGACTGAACATGCATGCATGCGTGCAAAATAAGCCATGTCTGCTGGTAATACCATCAAAATAAAACTATGAATTTTGTCAAACAGCTTTCATGCATGTGTTTTCCTATGGTTTCCTAATTTGTTCAAAATTTCCAGGATATCCAGGCAGGTCCAGATCTACTGGCAAACTGCATCAACATTTCTTTGTATCACTTAACAATAATCCCGATGCTTAATAAATTAGGGGAAGGAATGAGGAAGAATTCGTCACCAATGTTCTAAAACAAAATCCCGAATTGTTGACCTAGTGTCAAATGTAGCTCATAGATATGCTTTGGAAACCTTACATAGTGTTTTAGAGGAACTTGAGTTCATGACCAACTTTTAAAAATTGGAAAATTTCACATCAAACTCCAGATGCCCAAGTTCTCCTGAAATCTCAGGGGATCTGGCCTTGCTGGGCCCATTTCCCACTTTGTCCCCAGGATCCCCATGGACTAGAGTTGGGGTGTGTGCTCCTCAGTTTATCACAGTCCCTATCCACCCGGCTTGGGCTACCTAAGTGGTGCTCGTGGTGAAGAATCCACTTACTAACGCAGGAGATGCAAGAGATGAAGATTTGATTCCTAGGTCAGGAAGATGGATCAGGAAATGGCAACCCACTCCAGTATTCTCGCCTAGAAAATTCCATGGACAGAAGAGCCTGGCAGGCTACAGTCATGGGGCTGCAAAGAGTCGGACACGACTGAGCAACTGAACATACACACATCCACATCCACCCAGCTTATTTCCTTCATGTTATCAGCCTAATCCCTTTAGGTACTAAGATTCCCCTCAAAGTCTAAAATGTCCTTAGGAATACTATTAGTTTCAAATATTTTCACTATAGCCCCTCTCTTCAAATGTTACATGGAAGTTTAATATCTAAAATAGATAATAGTGATTATAGTTTGTTTTGATTGCTTACTGCATGCCATGGTTCTGCTTTGGCTGACTCAAGGGCTTGGGGACCGAATTCTATCAGCTCTCCATCTTTTTCAGGAAGCCCTTATGAAACCTCTGTGGATCCAAGGAAGACAGTTCAAAAAGAACTTTTTTTTTTTTTTGGCCTTTCTGCACGGCATGCGGGAGCTTAGTTCCCCCCATCACGGACAGAATCCATGCCTCCTGCAGTGGATCCTCAAGAGCCTTAACCACCGGACTACCAGGGAAATCCCTTCAAAAGTATATTTCAATCCATGCTCCTCACTATAGGCAAACTACAGGAGGGAAGAGACACTCCACCAACTGGAACAGTAGCCTTTCTGGCCGTTGCTTGTCGGCTAGCCCTGAGTGTTGATAGGGGCAGGAAAAAAGCCAATAAGGGGATCTGTTCTTTCCTTTCAGAGTTATTTGCTGTTTTCTGGGAAGCCCTTCAGGCCCGCTGTGTGAGCATGCCACTCTCAGGCTCAGAACTAGTTAATTCTCTTAGGCATGTTTCAGCAAATGTGGACTCTGGAGGGGAGTTGCCTGGCAGAGAATGGTATGGAGACAGAGGCCCTCCCCACGTCCCAGTCCGGTCAGAAGTTTTCCTCCAGCCCTGATGATGTCAGCAGATGTGAACACACCTGCTACTTTGTCTATGGAAATTTTACGGCCCTCATCGTTCACAGACTCTTTTAGATCACTCCATTGAGTCCCACATTTATGCACCTAGTGTGTGCCAGGGTTGCACTAGGTCCTGGGGATTCGCAGTGGGAATTTATTAAATATGAACAAGGGTTTTGGTTTCTGACTGTGCCGAGTTCCAGCTCTAGCTCTGAAACTTACTGGTTATGTGACATTAAACAAACAACCTAGCCTCTCTGTGTCTCACTTCATCTGTAAAATGGGTGTGATAGGAATAGCACACAATTCCTAGGATTGTCTTGGGGATTCAAAGAGATAATTTTTGACACATACGAAGAAAAGGAGTGCAGTGTTTTGTTTTGTTTTTCTCCTCTAGCATGCATCAGATATTTTTTATTTGTGTTTTTGTTTTTTGTCTCTCTGGCTTACTAGATGACTTTCCATGAGAAAACCCTTGTCTTTCTTGCTCACCCCTGATTCCCACCCAACAC